>VWZT01009603.1:68199-143136 GCA_013397055.1 Pachycephala philippinensis
AAAAAAGTATCTTCACATCTTCATTATAGTTACAAGATTTTCTTTTGAAATCAATCTCACTACCTGTTTGTATATAGGCAAATAAAAAAATATAATAAAATTACATTATTTAGGAGTTTTGTTTGTTGTTGTTTTTTTGTTTGTTTGGAGGATTTGTTGTTGTTGTTTTTTTTACACTTGAAACATCACAAGAACTGTTCAAATACAAGCCAAAGAGAATAAATACTATTTTTCTCTTCAGCTGTGCTGAGTTTGAGTAACTATCCATTTTAGTTACATACAGATGAGTAAATATTTTCAAAAGTTAATTTATCTGAAGAGGATAAGTTATTCCAACTACTTGTTAGAGAAGTAGGGAGAAAAGTTATATTTAAAATTTATAACAAATATTAAAAATGTCATGGTGCTTTATGCTGGTGCTGTAAAAATTTGTTTTAAAAATTAAGTTCCATTTAAAATATAAAACAAATGGAAGGCTTAATACAATACAGAATTTGAAATTAAATATTTGATTTGGGGATGAAAAGCAATTTCGAGTTTATTTTAATTAACCTGGGGATGTCTGTTGTAAGCAAGCCCATTCCACTTTGTCTCAAACACACAAAAAATTCCTTTCCTTGTGTCCTATGTTTGATTTTCACCTCAGGAAAGCCATGCTCTGAGCTCTGTAACTGAACAAAATGCAGGCGAGCAGGTGCAAATGAGACAAGGAAATAGGACAGTGATTTGTCTAATAATCCTACAAGAAGGTCTATTTTGGAGGCTAATATGGGTAAAGGAGCCTCCAGAACATCTCAGAGCAGTGATTATGCTACCTAAGAGCCCAACGGTGAATGAATTTGAGGGGATGCAGCAGGGATTAGTGATTTTTCTGCCGCTGTTGAAGACGTGGGGTTTGGTTTAACCATCTTTTTTCCAGTTTGAAATATAGGCATTTTCAGGGAGATTGGTCACAACGCTTGTGAAGTTTAAAAGGAATGGGCAAAAAAACCATCAGGGAAAACATCCAATGTTTTCTGAGCTATTTTCTAATACACTTTCCAGAGTGGAAGAGTGCACAGTACAGGGGGGTTTGGATACTCTCTGGGTTGTTGTTCTGTGTCCCCAAGCCTGGGAGTAGATGATTAAATTGTACAAAGCATTTCAGGTCACTCAGGAGCTCTGGTTCTGATTCCTCTTTTCCAGATTGTGTGCTGATGCTCACAACAGGTGCTAAAGCACTCAGCTGATGACTGGCAATGCCTTGTTTCTCTAAATGAAAACTCAAATTGACCTTCTTTGGGAAAGCAGTGGAAGCTCTTACATTTTACTTTCAGACTTGTTTGTTTTTCCCAGATGTAAAATCTTTAACTTGGCACCACAAGTACCCAATTTGGAACTGCCTTGAATTCAGGTAAGCTCAATGAATCTGAGGTAAGTTCATGGGTCTGTTTTCCACATATGGCACATTTGTAGGTCGAATGAGGTTACCCAGTTGGGAGGAACTTCATGACTGACACCCCAATAATTTTATTTCCATGATATAAGTAGTGAGTGTGGAAAGATTCATGTGGAGGGATCTTGGCCAAGTCAGCTCAGGCAGTGAAATACAAGCGAAAAGGAAAGTGGCCTGATCCCTGATTTTCATGGTACTAACAGCCCATTACTGCAGTTCACCTGGGACTTCCTGTGTCAGCACTCTGGAAAACTCAGCATGATTTCAGAAAGGAATGTCTGACTGCAGTCCAAGCAATAATTGGAAGATTTGGCTCATGCTCACTCAGAAATGGACTTTTGGTTCCAAATTATTCATCTCTAAGCACAGTAATAAATTCTGAGTTTGAACACATACAGCCTTTTTTTTTTTTTTTTTCCCCTAAAGAAGTGACACCTCTAACAAGGAAATAACATGAGCATTTTTTGGCCGGCTTGAGTCTCATAATAATTCTCACAAACATCTCTGCTATTTTCAAATACTGAACTTTTGGCATTGTATAAGACCTATGATTTTGACCTAGGGCCTGTGTAAGGTCCAGGGTGGCACAGAATCCAGCAGCCCAGATTAGCTCACTTTTATAAAAAGCTGTGGTAACCTTTAAGAGGTTGTTTGCCATGGCCCTGGGGTGGTGACCACCTGCAGGCTTTGAGCTGGGGGTCCTTGACAGGTGAATCCCTTTGCATCTAATTGTGCTACACAGCCTCAAGTTTTAGGGTTTTTTTATTCTCCCTCTCTGCATCTCACCTGCACACTTGCATTTTGGCTGCTAGCAGCATACAGGACTATGTTTCAAGATGCTGGACTGAGTTTAGATAATGTTTTCTAGACCTAGCCAGAATTTGGGGATACAGCATGTAACACAGAGCATCAGCTAAGAACAAGAGCCTGTTCTGCACTGACCATTCAGGCTGCTGTCAGTGTAGCTCTTAAATACATTTTTTTTAAAATTAAAAATATTGCTGTTTATATGCAACTCTTGGCAGCTTTAATCTGAAGTGCCAGACTCAGCCACAGCATTTTGTAGCATTCAGTGGAATTGCACAAAATTCAAATCAATAAAAACTGGCATGGTGTGATACATGTGGTGTTTAGTAAACAAAGCAGATGAGATTGACCTGACTGAAAGCTGTGATCAGCACAAACACGCTGCATACAAAATGTGGTGTTGATTTGTGGCACAGCTGAGCTGTATGTGCATCTATCCAGCTACTTTGGGGGAGATCTAATGGTTTTTAATGATTACATGATCCAGCCTCAGGTGTAAAGCCCAGAACCGTGTTTGTAAAGTCTTCACATTTGTCCCCATGTTTAAAAAATGAAAATAAAAATGGGATACACTGAGATCCTCTCAGACATTACTGCTTTGCTCAAAACTTATTGGATTCTCTGCCCTCCTCTTGCCACTTATAAATTCCCTAAAGAGAAAAACAGGGTAACAGAAAGAGTTTTTTAAAAGCTAATGAATTGAAGATGGGCTTTTAGCTGGTTTTGGGTGGAAAATAATTACAGCAAAAATCCTTTTAAGTAACCTTGTTAGGCATGGCTATTACAGAGAAAACTCCATCAGGTTTATTTGGGTTTTCTCTCTCTCTTTCTCTTTTAAGTAACCAAAAATATGGAATGTAGATACAGGAGGGATCAAAGCTTTGGCACAAGAAATACGACATTTGGCTAATTAAATGTCTGTTTGTTTTCCCTGGTATTAAATTCTAATTCTTGTCATTTAGGACAAAACAGCAATGGAAAAGGAAAACAGGATACAGCTCCAGCTTATGGAGATTGGCAGCCTAACACATCTCATGCCTTGCAGACTCCATGGAAGTGTTTATTTCCTATCCAGAGCTGGGACTAAGGGATTTAATGAAGTGTCAGACAGAGGAAATACATTAAATGATGTTGCAGGGGAAGATAAGTGTCATTATATCAGTTTATAAGTGGGGACCTGCAGCAGAGCAGCCACGTGTTGTGATGAAGTTCCTGTATCAGGTCAGTGGAAAACAGCTTCCTTCACCCCCTATAAATCTCTCTGAATTATCCAAATTCTGCCAATAAATACATTATTAACTAAAATACAACACCAGCTGATTCTCCAGGGCGTTTGCTATGAAATGGTGTTTTAGCCCAGATACACTTGCTAAGCCTGTGAGATCATCACTTAGTGTAAAAATAACATTAAATGCTTCCATGAATTCTGAGGAATATATTCCAGCCTGTCCTTAAACTAAGGGGGCTAAATATTAGCCCAGTTTGAACTGTTTTCTACTGGGTTTTGTTCTGGATATTTTTTTTCTTCCTGAAGATCAGATTAGTCTTCCTTCATATTGCCCTTTAAGCTCATACCTGGTAAACTCATTTTCTTCTAAAGTTCCAGGAAAGTGACCAAGAGACAAACCCAAGTTCTCAGGCTGATCCAAAATAAGACTCAGAAGACTTTGGGGGAGATCTAAGCAATGATCCTTAAAACATCTGTGATCTACCACCCCAAGAGACTTTTAAACTCTGTATTTTCTGAGTGATTTTTTAAATTTTATGTACAAACACAAATGCCTTCATCTTGTAAGGACCAAATATCCCATAAATGGCTTTGTTATAAAAAGATTTCAAATCATTTATACACTCAGAGGTTTTGATTTAATTAAAGTGGAGACAATATTTTTTTTTTTTCATTATTAGGATATCTGCACTGTAAAAAAAGTGTGATACATTTTCTTAGCAGTGAAAATTATCTTTCGGCACACAGCTCTCCAGGCTCCAGTGTACAGAGAATGAAATTTGGATGATTATAATGTTGCCATAGTATGATATTAAAGGATGGATGGTAAAATCTGAAATTTTTTAACATCTTAGATGGAAAACTTCTGTCAATGTCTACTTAAATTTACATAAATTTACATAAATTCAGGTGAAGGATGTCAGAGATAAAAATAGAGCAGGAGGGGAGATGGACAGCAGGGGGTCTGAGCCACCACTACTCTCAGTGAGCAACTTTGTGACCATGGATATTTCTCTTTATTTTCTTTTTCATCCATTTTTGCCTGATCTAATAAATTCTTCCAGTTCACTGACAGGTGGCAACACTTAGTCTTGTTCATCCATTTCTACATCAGCCATGATTTTGAGGGGTTATCCAGAATGGCAGCAGGGGATCACCCTGTTCAGTTGGGAATATTTAGATGGAAGAGAGGTGTCTTGACTGGATTTTATCTGGAAATCTGGATGTCTTCTGCAGGTTGTTTCTGCCCAATCCCCTGAAACAGGAAAATGGATTTGTCACTAATCAGGTCAGCAAAATGGAAGAGAGATTCATTAAAAGATAATGTGGCAGGATGGAGCTAACAGAAAACAAGGACAAAATTAATGTTGTAAGACATTATCTTATGAGACACGGGAGGTTTTCACAAAACACTCTATGTTAAGATATCCTTCCACAGCCTATTTTTGTCTCTGTGCTTTTGAAATCAAGCCCCATTAAGTTTTCATGAATCTTAGGACAAGTGCTGTGTTCTGTCAGGAACTGTTACCTGGCAAATGGAGTGTAAAAAAAAAAAAAAAAAAAAAAAGTAGGAATCTGGACAGGGATAACTACTTACTACAGCATATCACAGTTTGTTAATTTATGAGGGGTTTTTAGCTCTCTATCCAGAGTTAGCTTATACCATCTCTCCAACTGAAATCAGCTCAATGTTAAAGCTTTTTTCTTTTTCCTTATGAAGGCATGAGGCTGCATCTTTGTTAGTTATTTAGAAACACGCAGGAAAATTACATTTGAAAGTTAAATATGCTTACAACAGCACTATTTGAAATACACAAAAGGAAATTCAGTTTTGCTGCCCTGGCCGTGCAGTTCTGCCAGGCTGCACCTTTGACCAGGTTATCTCTGTGACAAACATTTTGCATGAGATCCTGAGACAGGTAAATAGTTGGAATAGGGAACATCCCCAAAATGCTATGGAAAATAAAGAAAGGATTCTCTGTTAAGTGTGATACAGGACATCTTAAACGTGGCTTCAGATGACTAAACAGCAGATAAATCCCTACTGTGTCCCCTCAGAGAAGGTAAGGCACTTAGAATGGTGTTGGGAATGGTTTTGACAGCATGAACACACTGCCCACAAAGTAAATGCATGGACTGTGGGCTTAGTTCTTACCACTAATTTTGACTATCTTGTCATTGTTTCCAGCCTGTGAGACTTTTCAAATGGGTTTCCAGCAGAAACGCTGCTTTCTAAAATCTGAACATACTTTGAGAAAAAAATAGCTTTTATAGGTATTTTGCTTTTAACTTGAGGGTGATACTGTGGAAGTCCCTGTTCTGATATTTCTGCAATTAAATGCTTATTTTCTTCTGTTCTGTAAACTTAATTTATTTTCTGTGTGTAACATGAAAATGTGGAAAATTGCCAAATGTTTTAACTGACTGACACTTTAAAAAAATACTTTGAAATCTTAAATGAAAGAGTCATGGATAAATTACTTCTTTCCCAGTCATGGATTCTGCTTCCTTTCCAGTCCTACTGACTCTTATTTCACTTCTGTCTTTGGTTTCTTCATCTCTGTGACTGGTTTAGACCAGGACCAGGTGTCTCTCTTGAAGTTGCTAAACCAGCAAGAAGCCAACAAGCTAAAAAAGAGAAAACAAAATTAATTAGACACAGTGCTTTTCTAGATTGGCTTTCTGGCTAATGTATTATAGAAAAAGTCTGGATCTACATTAGCATGAATAAAATATCAGGCAAGGGAAAACAGATTGAATAATTTGATTTTCCAGTTCCTCAGGTGCTCGTTCTTTTATTGTTTGAAGAATGATATTATTCTCTCCTCTCATGAGGAAGTTGCACAGAGAAGTCCACCTGTGCATCAGAAACCAACTCCAAGCCCTGTTGCCAACACAAGAAACTCATTATGCTCTGCCTAAAATCGATTCAGCTCATACAGTTCTGAAGTATGAGGACACAAAGAATGCCTTACACCTCGAACAACAAAAAACGCCAAGTTATTTTCCTGAAGGGAAGGATGAATCCTCTGTGTGATCCAGTGCACGGCAAAGTGAACACCTCCGTGAGTGGCACAGGAAGGAGGACCTGAGAACAGCACAGGGCATTCAGTTTGGTGATTCTGATGGATGTCAGCTATGGCTGCATCTTTCCACTGCTAAGAGACAAAACCTGGCAGTTCCCTGGCTTGGCTGTGACCTGTTCCTCTTGTTTCTCTCTAATCCATGATGATTTTATTGCTCTAAGGGGCTTTGCATGTTTCCCTCGTGCCACTGGTTCTCTTTCAACAGCTTCTTCAAACACCCTGCACTCTTCTTTACAAGCTGCCACACTGACATCCTTCTGTACACGAACATCCCACAGCTCTGCAGCTGCTGGTATCAGAGAGGGAAAAATAACTCAAAAAAACCCCAAAGATAGGAAATTCCCTTCATCCCCTTCCTGCTGTGAGAAATGTGATTCTCTTCCACTCTTCTGATGCTCACACAGGGCATCACTCACAAGATTTGCAAAAGGTTGTATATATAGAAGGCAACAATACTTTAATAACGAGGTGTTTTCTCTAGTAAAAATAGGCACAAAAGGTGGTACAACAACTATTTGTTCAAACAACACACAGCACGTTTCTTTGGAGTGAAAGTAATTAATCATTACAACACTTTACTTGAATCCTTCAGCAATGGTCTTTGCTAAAACTAAAACTGAAAAATTATAGAGACAAATGTAGAAACATATGTATATGAGATGCAAATCAAAGTATGGATTGGAAAGATAAATTGTTCAGTGAAGAATTACACTTGGAAATCTTGATCTTCTGGTTTTTTTTGTCCCAAACTGCTGTAATCAGCCTGTGCTCCATGGAGTTGTGGAGCATTAGCTAGCAATCAGTATCAGGAAAATAAGAAAAATATGTTATTAAGAGTTTTAAAATTGCTACAGGGGAAACTTTATCTGTGCTGAAAAATACACAGGGGGTATGTAAATCTGTGACTGGAAAACACTGGACACACATGCTGGAAATGGCTCCTTCTGCCATCTCATTTGTTTTCTGAATAATTCCAGCTATTGAAAAAAACAACACAAACCAACAAACAAACTCAATAAGAATCTCAGCCTTCATTCAAAGCAGAGACCTGTCCCTTAGCTGCAGCAGAAAGATTGAAAATATCAACAGAGTGGAATCCAGAAATCAAAGGTCAAATGGCGTTTTTGCTTTCCACCTTAAATCCTTTGACTCTACTAACCCAAGTTAGTTGCCATTAATTCATTTTCCAGAAGTAGACAAGCAGGCTTTCCATCCAGCCAGTAACATGTACATATGTTACAATTTTTGTTGTTATATCATAGTCAGATTTAGTGGAGCAGCCATTGCACAACTTGATATGCAACACCCCGTCGTAGTCTATTTCTGCAGAAAGAGTTTTTCCCGCTTCTATCCTCCCAACAAGAAAAAAGACAACAGAAGTTTGATTTCCCCTCTTCCTCCTTCTTCCCCCACTTTATATCCTGAGTCTGATGCTGTAAAAGTCTGGAATATCCCTTTGGTCAGTTGGGGTCACCTGTCCTGGCTGTGTCCCCTGCCCCCCTCCCAGGCACCCCCAGCCGCTCCCCAGCCTGGCCTTGGCTCTGTGTGAGCCCTGCTCAGCAACAACAAAAACATCTCTGTATCATCGACCCTGTGTTCAGCACAGTCCCAAACACAGCCCCACAGCAACCACTGGGAAGGGAATTAACTCTACCCCAGCCAAAACCAGCACATTCAGTAACAGTTTGGTGGTAGATTTTATTGCCTTGATTATTTTTTTCCCATCTCACAGTTTTTCACAGAGATAAGAAAGGAACTTGCTGTGCATTACACACACAAACACAGCCAAATATTTTGGTTCTTCTCCCAGAACCGAATCTGCAGCACTGCTGTGAAGCAGCTGGGAGCTGGAAGTGCAATCTTGGTACTGGTGTAGCGGGAAGAATACAAAGTAGCGCAGCTTGGGGGGTCAGGTTCCTGGAGCTGCTGTGAGTAACTCACAACCCAGGGCAGGTTTCTGCCTGCTGAGGGGCTCATTATTGCAGTCACCTTTTCTGTCCTACAAATCTTCAGCTCTGCTCCTGCTTTTGTACTTCTCTCTGCTTTGCCTCACTCCTGTCTTAATCTCTCTCTTTGTCTCCCTAATTCTGTTCTACATTATTTCTGCTTTATTTTCTTTTTGTCCTTAAAGCCTTCTGCAGTCAAAATGACAATTTACACTGAAAACAGGTGTTCCTAAATTCTATAGGAAAGGGTGTAGCTTGGCACAGGCACTAGGGAGGGTTGAGGATTGTAGATGAATATCTTCTACTTGACTCCAGCTTAAGCTCTGGCTGTATTTGTATTCAGAGCTGGTACAAACGGGGAAGGAAGACCTCCCATCTCCAGTCTCAGATAAAATGATAGATGACAGAGATAATTAAATGAAAGTATCAAAATTCGGTTATGTCCATTTAAATATTTTAACATAAACACAGACTGGTGCACCTACTGTTTCATACTCTTTATAATACACCAAATGTCTTACATTAAATATTAAAGAAAAATTATGTTCCCTCTGACCTTCATACTGCCTGTAAAGCCATAACCTGGTATGCCTATGTTATTTGTAAACTTTGCCTGCATTTCAAATGCAGATACTATTTAATTTCTCTTCTCTTGCTGACTTTTGAAAGTGCTTGTTAGTGCATAGATGTGGAAAGCTAGCTCAGGATGAATGTATTTGGTGATATATGTCAGCATCATCACTATCTCAGCATCACAGTTCTAAATGCACAGCAGTAACCACCTACATATCCTCAGCCTACAGATGTTGATGACCACAACTGGAGAAAGCGGAACAGGAAGAGATGAATGAGACAGGAAGGACGCCTGTGACCTCATGCCTCACATGAACAATCTTTTAAGAACCTACTGTAGAGAAAGAGAAAAAAAATACAATGAGCTTGAGGATGTGAACATCCAGAACCTTTGTTTTCATTCCTGTATTGCAGCTGGCAGTCCAGATGCAAACCCTCTGTTTTCACACTTGTATTTGAGATGCCCAAGATGCTGTCCAGAAAGACAGTGCTTCTCTGCCTTGCAATAAGGAAAAAAACCATATATGGCAAGTAAAAAGTTCAAATCCAAGTCATGTCAACCAAAAAATCCAGCTGTTTATCTAAAAGTAAAAAGCCTTTCAAAGCCAGGAAAAGGCCTTGCACAAGAGATTTTACAATCTGAATAGAAATAAGAGATTGAAAAAACTCTTTTCCAGCCTCCCAAGCTGGAAATGTTGCATCTCCATTATGTATTTTCTCTGACCTTGACAACTTGAGTCTGGTTTTGTTCAGCTCACCTTTTTGTTTTGGCCTTTGCACACTACTCTGTACATTTCCCCATGTGTGTCTGGTGCATCTGATAAGCCCTTTATCTCAAACCCTTTCATTATCCTCATTCTACTGCTCTCTGTGATTAGGTATTCAGAAATTGATTCCCACTTTTGTCCTGCCAGTTGCACAAACATCCATTTCCAGCCTATTCGGTTTGCAGTTATGTATGTTCATGATCTTTCTGTGGGGAAAATGCTGGGAAGAAACCACCTTTTCTTTCCATTTTCCAACGTCAAAACCTCCTTTGAGACTTCCCTTTGCCCTTCTGGGAAATATTGGTGGAGGTCCTGATGTACAAGAAGTCCTGCCTACCGTGCAGAACAATAAAACATCAATATTTCCCTGTACTTCCTGATCTGTGTCACAGCCATTTCTTTCCTCCAGCCTCCTATAGAGATTAAAATTGGCTTTAGATCCACATTCTAAAAGTTCATAAAGTCAGGTCCTGACTTGTATGAAAGGTCATAAGTGTCACCACAGAAATTATGAGGATAGATAAAAAGGTGTTGCTATCTCACTTTACAGAGAGTTAAATTGGGAAGACAGCAAGTAACACATCAGTGGCAGAGCTGCAACTTAGCCCCCATCTTCTGAACTCCAAAATGGGCTTTCTTTATGAAAATAGCCTTTCTTGCTTACTAAATATGCATTGGAACTGTGCATTACCTCTCTCTGTGTTATGTAGTGTGTGATTAGCCTCAAGTCACGTTATGGGACTCTCATTGCCATTCCTTTCTGTCAGCGCAGAGGTCTTTCTATTTAACCCTTTGCCCATGCTGCCTTTAAGCAAATGGTATTGTTCTGCCACTTTTCAGAGTCCTACATTTATCATTCAGGGAGTCAAAGGCAAAAATAAACAACTTACTCCTTTAATCAATATGATGGCCAGTTTTATTTATCCCACACTCCCCTTCACTCTCCCTGCAGTTCTCTTCATGCTCTCAGAAATGCTGAACTTCTAGGGATTTTTTTTACCTATTTGGGTCTTCACTTTCTAGTGCCCTCACTTCTTTACTTGTAACAAAGACAGATGTGTGTTGACTTCTGTGAAGCTGCTCAAATTCAGGTGTATGGTCTTGCTTATCTGTTTATTTTATTTTATTCACAGCTACTGAAATGTCAATATGAGCAATGCCAGAATCTAATGTAGGCTGTCTTGGTCTTACAGCAAAATTTAGCAAACTATATAGAGTGTAAACTTTAATATTTCCAATGTGCCAATAAGCTAAGTTTATCTGAAGAAGTTTGGATTGGAATTTAATATTATTATAATTGTTAACATGCATACTACAGACCTCAAATCATAGCAAGAATTTTTTAATAAGAAAAACTTTCTGGCTGTCAATGATGAACTGCACCTGCACTGTGTTATTGTAAGACCTGCTTAAGATTTATAGCATCTGTGAATGGATGAATTTTGTTATGTCTTTTTAATAACAGGATAGATGAGGCAGAAGGCAGCCAGCCAGAACTTCATGATGTGCCTCCTTAGTGGGTTCTTTGTGCCCTGATTTTATCACCACTTGATTTTATCTCTGGAACTGTTGCAGTCCCTATGCCCCATGGAGACTAATGCACACAGAGAGAATCATGCCACTGATTAAAGGGTCTGAAAACACATTTAGATATCTACCTTCAGGGGCTGAATTTTATCGAGAACAACGTGTTCTTTGCAAGCTGTGTTTCAATGCCCGGGATGTCACATCCCACTGGCACTCAGCTGGTGTAAACTGGAAGGGTCCATTAAGTTCCCAATGGGGAGTTAAGCATCACCAAAGTGTGAGCTCTTGGAAATGACACAGCTCAGGAGGGCTGTCCACGGGAGTGTGAAAAGTGCAGGTTTTTTGGCAATAGCAGGAGTGCTGGCAATTCAGCACTGTCAATTTTAAACTTGGATGGTGGTTTCCTGTCTAGTGTGTCTGCCCAAGTTATGACAGATTATAATCATCCTCAGCTTCTTTGGTACCAAACTGATGTGACCATTTTATAGACATCCAGAGGTGTCTGTTCTTTCTGGGGGAGTTGCTGCTCCCTGTGGTGATGCAGAGCATTTCTCTCTGCAGTTTGAAGTCACGTGGAACCACCAGAGCTGAGTGCATACACAAACCCTCATAAATTAACTTTATTGCACTTGGTGTAGCTTACTAGTAATGGCTAGGTTGGCTCCCATATCAAACACTTATGCAGGGCATAAAACATCTGTAAAGAGAAACTTCAGTGAGCATTTCAGATATAAATTTCTGCATCCATCTAATATTAAGTGAGAAGACTCCCACAGCAGATATCTAGAAGTTTGGCATTTAAGTTGCATTAAATGCAAAATTTCTGTACTCATCTTAATGCTGCCTTGAATGAAAAAAAAAAAATTATATCAACTGGTGCTTTGATGAGCTTTTTTTTTTATATTTAATCAATCCCATACCATCTGAGGCTGCTAAATTCTATTGCAAAGTTTTCCAATAGACACTCTATGCAATCTTTTCATTGTTTGGATTTCTAGAATCAATAACACCTATGAAAGGTAATTTGTTCCACCGTTCTCTTTTAAGTTCCAGTTCTTACACTATAGCTAATAATCCTAGATATTTCTTAAGTTATATTATTTTCATAATTTAAAACTGGGCAGTGCAACAGAAAAATTTTTCTTGTGGAGAATCACCAGCAAAAAATTTGCCAAAATTATATATACAATAAACCATATAAATAAATCTAATAATTTCTGTTGAAGAAACTGAGTAAAAAAAATATTGAGTGGCAGGAATTCTTCTTTTACATGAGGTGATGCTTTGCTTGTCTTCATTGTAGGTTGATGAGATCTGCCTTAAACACAGAGCGATACAGATAATTCCATGAGTTATGAATTGAATATGAGTCAGCCACAGGTGGAGTGATAAGGGAGCACAGAGGAGAGAGCAGCTGTTGGTGTGTCTGAGCTTTCATGGCTTACATATCAATCTGGCTGATGCTGATCCAGTTCCGAGCTGTCCGCGCTGACACTGCTGAACAGAACGTGGTTTCATCCACACAAATCAACTTTGCTTGGTGCCTAAGACATGGTTCTGCACCTACATAACAAATGTTCAGCCATTACTTTGTTTTCTAAATGTTGCTGGGGACCAGCAATGCCTTAGATTTTAACTTTTATATTTTTCAAATCCTGTATTCCCAGTGTGTAACTCTGCAGTGTCCTGCAGCCTGGGAGCTGCTGCTCTCTCATGCTGAGACAGACAGAACAAAGCCTCTCCAGGCTGCTCTCCAAGGAAACCCAGCCCCTCCTAGGCCCAAAATGTGTAACCCAGCATCTTGAGAAGGGGGGCAAGCTGAGGGGAAATCACATCATTAGCTAAAGTTTAATTGGTGAAATTGGGTTGAGATGCAAATGGAGCAAAGCTATAAAAGTGTGAAGAACTCGTGACTCGGGGTCCATCTTGGGTGCAGCCTTTGGCCTGCCCAGGGTGTGCCTCTGAAGGCCTTTCAAATAAATATCCACCTTTATTCCCTTACTCCTGTTTAGTCTCTGTTTCTGGGTTGGCCTCTTTAGGCATCACCAGAATAACGTCTCTGAATCAGTGGAATCACTTGCACATTGTTTGAGAGCCCTTCTGTTGACTTTTGACTGGGGCTAATTTCAGGCCGTGAACCACAGACAAATGTGGAGATTTGGGGCTGAAAAAATAGATGGGTAAAGCTAGCAGTGACCATAACCTGATATAACATACTGCCCAAAGAGGAATGAATATAATGGGGGGTGTCAGAGCTGATTTTTTAACTAATCCATGATACAGTTTAAATGGCTTTAAGGAAAATCAATAAAGGATTGATTTAGCAGTGGCAGTAGTCCGTAATACAACAGATACCCATGCTGTTCATTTCCTCAGCCACAGCCCAGGTGATGGGGCACAGTGAACCTTCAGCAAACTTGCAGATTATACTAAATTATGGGAAGAGGCTAAGATACCAAAATGAGGAGTTTCAGACCAACTGAGTTTGTTAGTCTGGAGCACTGAGTCAGGAGACAACTTGCAAAGTTCACCAAGGAGAAACTGAAGTTTTTCATGTGAACAGGGAAATGCTCCAAAATCTTGCATAGAGCTCTGCAAAGCCTGGGAACTCCCTGCTGGAAAGGGCCTGAGAAGTGCTGTGGATGGAGCAGGAGCCAAAGGTACACTCTCATCTTGAGTTAAAGCATTCCTGAGGTTCAGGTCATTTCATGCAGCACAGGGAGAGGTTGTTCAAAGAGACTGAAATCTCCATCCTCAAGTTTTTCAACTCGGCTAGGTAAAATTACCAGTTGTGTGGTTCATGCCCACAGTCCTACTTTGATCCAAATGTTGAAGGTCTCTAAAGGTGCCTTCCAAACAATATAGAGAATCCTTTATATCTACATCAGGCTCTGCAGCTCTGAGTTGAAGATAGAAGATTTCTGAGTTAATGCAAGTCCCTAACCCTGCACATTTCAGGGCTGGGCACCAACAGCTCATGTTCTGGGAGCAGAACAAGGCTGTCCTCACTAAAGCAGGATTATTAGTTCAGGAACAACATTATGCTGACACGAGTGCTGCATTTCTACATCAAGAGCTTGTTATTTTGCAGTTATATTGAGTGTCTCTGCAGAGCACTGTTTGGAAGAAGGTTTAAAACAAGTAACAGACATTTCAGTCCACACTGAAAGCAGCAATTCCAGTATACAAGGTCTGCAAAGTACTACACTAGGTGTTGTAAAAGAAACTAGAATTTTGAGGCAGGAGCAAATTTTATGCAACTTTAAACTCATTTTGGACACCACTGATATAAATTTCATTGCAGAGATGTTGAATTGCTACACATAACAAAGAGTTTGAACGGGCATTTTGGTTTATATCAGTATTGGATGTTTTTATCAGTATTTCTCTTTGTGGTCCTAATTATCGTTTTCAAAACAAAATGAATCACAGAATCACTAAGACTGGAAAAGACCTCCAAGGTCATCGAGTCCAACCTCCAACCAATGCCCTCCCTGTCAGCCAGACCAGACCACTGAGTGCCACATCCAGTTGTTCCCTGGACACTTCCAGGGACAGTGACTCCACCACCTCCCTGAGCAACCCATTACAATGCCTGACCACCCTCTCATGAACAAATTCTTCCTCATGTTCATGGGGCCCTGGCACAGGTTGCCCAGAGAAGCTGTGGCTGCCTCATCCCTGGAAGTGTTCAAGGTCAGTTTGGGCAGTGTTATGAACAACCTGGGATAGTGGAAGGTGTCCCTGCCCATAGCAGAGGTTGAAACAAGATGGTCTTTAAGGTCCCTTCCAACACAAACCATTCTGTGATTCTGTGACTATATGATTTTCAGCTACAATTTTAGACTTCTTTATTTCAAGTAAATAAGTCAAGACTTATTATGGTTCATATGTTAATTTGTGAATGGAAATCTGTTCCTCCCAGTCATTTAGCCATTGTCATATTGCCTATTTGCTGTGCCAGAGTCACAGGCTTTGGGCTGACTGCACATTAAACACTGTGGAGCACAGTTTCCAAGTTCTGAACTTGCCATAAGCAAGAGATGCAACTTCTGTTGCTGCCCCCAAGGGCTATTACAACATCCAGCAAGATGCCATGGATAAATAATAGGTTTTGTACCATATATGTTAAATTCTACATTATCCTCAGAGGAACTTACTGAATATAAAATTTATAAAGTTGTTAGAGGCATAGCCTGTCTAAATCTTTCTTTAAGACACAAAATCTCCCTGACAGACTGAGTATGGAGACTACTTAGAGGAAACTCATCTGTTTAGCCATGATCCTCTGGATGACTGCACAGTTTTCAGTATAACAAAGTTCTTAAGCATGTGAATGTTCCCTTAGCTTCAAGGTAATTGCTCTTACTTTCCAAGTTACGCACAAAAGCTTAAAAGCTTAAAATCTTTTGTCAGTCACACTTCATTTTAGAAAGAGTAGCCATTGTGCTGTGCTTTACCTTTTGAGACAGTTCTCACAGAAAGTAGAATATCATTTCTTTCTCCATTGCTGCTGGAGCAGAGAGTGGAAAAGTTAAGTGTATGGTTAACTGCTCTAGCATAAAATAAAGACTTCAGAATACTTCAGTTTAGGACAGAACTCAACTTTGTTTTCTGTAAGCCATCTCTATTTCTGTAATTGGCTCCTATAGACCCCTCAGAATGTGTTTTCACACTCCTCTAGGGCTTACGTTTTAGTCAGTGGCCATGCTGACACCATTCTGCTGCAATAAACCAGGAGCATGTCCCAGAGGACAGATCCTCTGAGCTCCTTACAGAGATCCTTATGGCACCACATGACAATCTGGAGTACAGTTCCAGGAGTGCATTGAGGTCACTTACCTCCCAGAAAACGTGTCTGAGGAGTGCTTGTCGTGCTCTTACCACACTCCTGCTTCCTCCTGAAGGATGCCTCTCTCTGAAATATCTCACATGAAACTCGACCCTTTTTATCCCCTCAGCTGTTCTGCCCCACACACAGCATTACCCAGCTCTCCTGAAGTACCACGGAATCTCATGACAAACTTCCACAAGGGTGAGACTGATCACAGATGTGTTTACAGCTGGGATGGAGCTCTGCATCATCTCCCAAAAAGATATGTCTGGAAAATTCAGTACAGCAACAAACTCCAGAAGCTTCCTTGACAGCTGTTTATTGATTTTATAATCAAATGCTCCCTAGTGAGGAGTTCCATGAGCCAACACTCTTGGCTGAATAGAGGTTTTGTTTGCCAAAGAGCTCTGATTTGGTTGGCAAGCAGAAAAGTCAAAGCCAAAATAGGCACCTGGTCAATGCTGGTCAATAATCAGGATTGCAAGTCTCCTGAAGTTAGTGTAAGAAGTGAGAAGTAGGAAGAAACTAAAATTTGCCCCACAGTTGTAATGTAGCATAGCAGGGTTTCAGTACTCAGATGGAAATTTTCAGCTATCCCCAAGATTTTCTCCAGCAGTTCCTCCTGTACTTAGACTGATGGGCATGGCTTGTATGCTTATATGTGCTAATTGACATCCTGGATGAAAAGTCTGACCATCCCAGAGATTTCTGAAGGAATTCCTGCTGCAGAATTTGCCATTATACATAGATAATAAACTTGTAAATAATCCATAAAAAGTATTCCTGCAGATGCAGGAGGCCTTTAGAAATATCACAAACCACTTCCACATGTGCTATATACTGGAAAACTACAACTTTCTACTTTTGAATCTAAGAGAATAAAAAGTAAAAATCTAACCTTGGGTATTCAGAAAACATTATATACACACAAATGTGTATATATTTGCTTTGACACACCAGTGACCATGATCCTGAATTTGGCCAAGCTTGTAGGATTCTTTTTATTCATTTCAATGGATTTCTACTGTTATGTGGCTTAGTTTGGCAGGACTTAAAACTGTTACCTTTGACAGCTGGCCTTTGAAATCAACTTTTATATTGCAGCCCATACAGGGCCAGCACTGTCCATGGTACATAAAGTACCAACAAAGAGGAGAATTGATCTCATTGAAGCCCCTTGGGACTAATTCTAGTCAAGATTAATGAGTAAGAACTGAAGAATCCATACAAAGATGTGCAAGGGTTTTGGGTACAACTATAAATTGGAAAGGACCTGGAATGGGTGGAATTCACAGCATTTATTGGAATGATTGCCACACACATTCACAAACCAGAACACATTTGTAAGAAATGCTGGGGACAGATCCCACTGACTGGAAAGTGGAGGAAAAGACCTTGTTTATAAAATTGCAAATAAAAGAGAAAATGTCAGATGTTGAGTGTTTAAGACTTGTATCTTGCCTTGCCTATGACCTGCAGTCATTGCTGGAAACATTAGTAAAAAACTGCACAAATGTTGAAACTAATTATATATTTCCTCAGGAGGAAGAAAGGATGCTGAAAGACTGCTTTTGGGGTGAAGAACCAGCTGGTGGACATCAAAATTGTTAAAGAGCATGAGATTTTAAAAAAATCTTGCACAAATGAAGCAAAAATGGTTTACAACAATCATACGAATGGACTCCCTGAAATGATGGAAGTTCATCTTTTGTTGGAGAATGTAGACAAATTAATAAGGGAAAGCACGTTCTGCACCAGAAGAATAATGGTAAAATCTGAAACAAGATAAAAGCACAATGTGAGATTTACCAAAGTGACTGCTTGTCACTTCTGCAATTTGTTATCTTCCCGTTTCAGCTTCATTTCATGAGAGAAAAGGCTATTTAATGATTCAAGAAGGGGGAAAGGGGCAATTGCTGAACAGTTTTATACATATGACCTGAAGCTGTAGGGCTGGAATAAGGTAGAGGTTGAGTCTTTGAACTGAATATTTTTGAATATTTTAGAACAAAAACCTGTCAGGAGGGGGAGGAAGGTGACAGTCTATGAGATAATGCAGACAGTTGGACTTCCTGTGTTTATTGTAAGGCTGGAGGCAAAGGACTGAGTGCAATCAATGAGGCTGAGAAATATAAGTGTATAATTATAATTGCTATAAATATAATTACAGAAAAAAAAAAAAAAAGATAAAATTAAACTGACTAGATCTTGGATCCAAATCCAAAATGAGCAGTACATTCCTTCTGAAAGTCATTTTTTAGATGGATAAAGAAAAGATACATGAGCAGAAATGATTAAGTAAAAAAATTATTTGGAAAAATGTGTCTGTGGGAAAGAAGTGGTTGGTGTTTTTTTAAATGTTCTTATGCAAGAAAAAGAGAATAACTAACTTGAAGTGAATTATTAAAGAACAGTAGAAAATGTTAACATTATATTGCTAAATTTGAGCTATTTACAAGTATAACTTCATTTAATCTTGCTGTAGTCACTCCTTTTACAGCCAATGGAAGAAGTGGACTTTTCTAGGACACAATCTCTTTCATCCTAATGAAGACATCTAAATTAGGCCAGATGAATTGCACTCAAGGAGTGACTCTGTCATCCCAATGAGTACAAAGAAAATTTAAATGCCTGCCTCATATGTAGATATCTACATTTGTAGGCATTTCAAGTCGGGTGATATGAATCTCATTCTAAGACTTTATTTAGGGTGGCACAGGAGGGCACCAGTCACAAGTAAAGCAAAGACATTGGATAAGAAAGGATTCTTAAAGTTATATAGCCAGACCCAGATTCAAGCAGTGGTATGGAACTGTCAGATAACAATATCCAACATCACCAAGTCAGAAGAATTTCTCCCTAAGATATGGATCTCAAGCAGAAAAGAGGTATTAAGAGTGTCAAAAATGTTCATGTAAAAAGAAAAGGGTGTGTGTGGCCGATTTTTCAGCCCTTCTTTCAATTCGTAATTAAGTGAGTGTTAGATTATGTATACAGTAAATATAAAAAAATAAAAGGGAAAAGTAGTTGAAATGTTCATTTGATTGTTTATGTTGAGACCAGCAAAAATATACCAGTATCTTCAACAGGAGTTGGGAAACAGCTGGGTAATTAAAAACATGAGCAAAAGACCAACTATTGTTGGTATTTTGGGACTTAATGACATCCACCATGGCTAAACTATTTAAGATGGGATTGGATCTATACTGCACTTTTCTTTTTCTCAGTATCCCTCCCATAGTAAGGAAAGAGATAAACCTAGAATCAGTGGGCCACTCACAGCTTCCTAATCAATACTTTGTTTTCTCTGTGTGTGTAATCTCTCTGTCTCCCTCCCTCTTTCTCTCTCCTCCCAAGATTTAAAGGCAACCCTCTAGGAGAGACAAGAAGCCACCACCTCACAAAGAAATCTGGGAAAAGGGGGTGTAACTGTCCAATTTGTACGGTCATACTTTGTTTGTATTATTATATTGGAAAAAAAATAGGGATGTACTTAAAATTTCTCCAATGGGAAAGGTTTCTTGAGCTTGGATTCCATTTGAAGCAAACCAGATTTGTGTCAGAAAACGAATACAGCAAAACTTAACACCTTGAAAATTGAAGTGTAGAAAACAAATTAATGGATGCCTGTGGAGTGGTCTTCCTCTGGCAATGAGAACAGTTCACTGCTGCAGTAATTTAGACCAGATTATTTCTCTGAATAGAACTTTATTGTAAATGTCTTCTCTTGTTTTGTTAGTAAATAGCTTACAATTGGTTGTGATACCCTACAACTATGTTGTGTTTATTATTCATAAGAATTTGCCAAACAAATGCACTTTTAAGTAATTTCCAAGCTCTGAATCACTTGCTAGCTGCTTCTCAGAGGCTGTACTACAAAAACAGTCTGTCTCATACTTAATCTGGGATTAATGGAATTTGTTCTACACTGGACTTGGGGTCAAGCAATATTCACAAGTCTGTGTGCATTTTATTATGTTGGTTGCTCACACATTTTTCTGAGACTTGATCAGGTGACAAATATGAAAAAAAAAAGGAAAGAGAGGAGGAATGCATGATAAATAATACAATTTGCTTTTTAAAATTAAAAAAAAAAAAAAAAATGTTGGATTTAATTACCTCTCAGGGTTCAAGAACCTTTTTGCAACTGGAAAGCACATGTTCAGATGCAGACAAATAACTAACAACACTTTACGAATCAGGTAAATTGGATGTTGTCCTCTTTCCTGCAATGAATTCAGAAACCGTGGGAAACTAAAGCCCTATTTGGCTTTGATGTGGGAAAGTATAAAATAGGTAAACTTAAAAATTTGCTGCTTCAAAAATAAAACATGCACAAGGAAGGAGATGCGAGACGCAAGTAGAACAAAAGGAGTGAGGACATGATCTATAATTTTATTTTGACTTAATACCTTTATTTTGAGGGTAAGGTAGATTTTGCTATGGAGCAATAAATTACACGGTCAGCCAGGAATAAGCATGGAAGCCAAGGAATCCAGCCTGCTGACCACAGACCAGCAGTTTCCTGAGAGCCACTATGTTGACAGGTTTTTGCACCAGCTCTCCCTGGTGCAAAAACTTACTTTTTCCTCTGTGAATATATCTGCAAAGCTTTGGTTTCCTGGTGCAGGTTGGTTTCTACTTTCTTTCAGTAGACAAGGGCTGCCCAAGGAGTTACAGTGAAGGTGGTGGGAGGATGTGTCACCCACAGCGATGCCAGGTGTTGGGAAATGCAAATGTAACTGCAGAAACAATACTCTGCACTGTCTTTGGAATGATTTCAGTGCTCCTGGAGCCACAGTCTGCTCTTCACTTGTCCAGCCTGCACATTTTTAGGTGTTCAGCTTTCCCTGGGACAGTGGTCAGTGTGGGGCGCAGGGTAAACTGCTGCACCTGACCCTAAGCAAGGTTTAAAAAATTACACAAAGTTCTTTCTTTCATTGTTTTCACTTTGCTGATTCATAAGCAGAAATAATTGTGTTTTTCTCATTATTCCTAAATCTTTCTATTAACGACTAAATAATTTTTGGTTAATTCCAAACTTGTACTATTTTACTACCATGCCCCAAAGAACTGTAAACTGCATAGATTCACTCATTCCTTGATCTCTCCAAAGGCAAGAGGAGTTCCAAGTAGCTCAGTAGACCACAACGAAGGTTTTTGTGGTATGGAATGGTTGAACAATAAAAACTTGTGTTTGTGAAACTGTTGTTATTTTCTTCCTCAAAGAAATGATTCAGTGATTCAAAATGCATGGACGGATGGGCCATCCGATTATATTGTCTTCATCAGATCCACCCTGAAGCAAGAAAAGAAAAGTTAATGGATCATATAAAATGAAACAGTAAAGTCACATAAATGCAAGCAACATTTCTTTCCCTTTTAAGCCATTAATGTTGAATACCATAATGCATCAGTTCATATTTTTGCTTCACTACATTCAGAATCAAATCACCTCGCTTACTTTGAATGAAGTAAAGTTGCTTTGCTTTTCAGGACACTCATGGATTATCAAACGATCTATGGAAGAATAAAATAGGTTAGAATAAAAAATATATATTGAGTTATAAATCCAGTATTTTGACCTAAATAGTGTGAATCTTTTTATAAGCAAAAATTTTAAATGCTGTACATTCATATAACACGGATTTCAGAGTACAATAGCATATAAAAATTATTTTATATTTGCTTGAGGTAGTAAAATAAATGTAGTATATTTCTATGGATGGAAACTCCAAATGTAATGTTAATACTCTTTCAGAAAGTGATTCCAGAAAAAGCAGGGAAAAAAAACCCGTAGTACACTGTGATTTTCATATCAGTGAATTTTGTGCATGACATATGCTGGTGCCTGTGCATGCACATTAATGTGGCACTATGTAGTGCAGGAGGTTCGGTGAGCATTCTGTTTTGAATGGTGATATCCCTGTTTTCAAATCCATTGAACATCAATCTGTAAATTTTGTTTACAAATTGGGGTTCAACTTGTAAGTAAATATCACTTATTTCAGACTTTCCAGGAGATTGTCATTGTTGTAAGCCAAGGCTGATCTTCAGATATTAATTTTTCTAAGGTTTTTCTTCTTAGTCTTCCTCACCTTTTGTTAGTACAAAACCCATGCTCTGTAACTGATTTTATTGTAGGAGGGAAGCCATTCATGGGACAGCTGAAGTGTGATTTATTGGACAAAATATAGACAAGATCATATCCAGCCTTCACCAAGCAATCCCTTGGATACTTTATATCCCTTTCAGCAAATTGGGTGCTTTTAGGTAGTTTGAGTGTCTAAATCATAAGATACAAGTTTTCTAAACAAGCACCTTCCACTGGACACCTTTCACTATCCCAGGATCCCCTTCATTGCTCCAAGTCCCATCCAACCTGGCCTTGGACACTTCCAGGGATGGGGCAGCCAAAGCTTCTCTGGACACCCTGTGCCAGGGCCTCACCACCCTCACAGGGAACAATTTCTTCCCAAGACCTAATCTAAACTTGCCCTCTTGTTTAAAGCCATTCCCCTTGTCCTGTCACTTCAGGCCCTTGTCCCAAGTCCCTCTCCAGCTCTCCTGGAGCCCCTTCAGGCACTGGAAGGGGCTCTAAGGTCTCCCTGTAGCCTTCTCTTCTCCAGGTGAGCACCCCCAGCTCCCCCAGCCTGTCAGCCTCCATGGAGCATGGAAATGTGCATTTGAGTCCTGGAAGCAAGTAGAGAATTTGATGATGGACCAGGATAAAAGCACACTCAGATAGGAGGACAGAGGATTGTTATTAGTTGTGTTTCTTCCATTTTCATGGCCCATGTGAAAGAATATGATGCACAATGAACATTTATAAACATTTCTTGTCACCCTAGGGAAGTTACTTGTTTATTTTGGGTCTAAACTCGTGTACAGAAACAACTATCAGCTTCTCCCATTGGATGTGTTTCTATTGATTGTCTTTAGTGCAGGACTGGTCTTTGTTCTGTGTTATCTTAGTGTCATTTCCTAAAGCATTCTCTGCTGACTGTGAACCTAGAGAGAAGTAAAAACCCCCAAAATAATGAAAATAAATAGGTTGGGGTATTATTTATTCATGACTGCCAGTGGTAGATGCATTTTACACATACGTTTTAAACTTGTTCAGAGATTCCAGTTTCAGTGCTCTGATGTTGTATCAGTGTTCTCAGACATTGCTGTATTGCAGAAATAAGTCACACTCAGCTGAATGGCTGTGAGGGAGAATATTACATGGAATAATTCCAAAGGAGAATGTTAAACTTTGCATTTTCAGATGCAAGCAAACTGATGGTTTGATGAAATGGTATCAGTGGTACAGGAACCTCCAAGGGCCCCTTCAGCAGCCACAAAAGCAGCTTTAAAAAGACTGCAGTAATTGCCTGCAAAGAACTGTGTGATCATTAACTGTTAACCTGAAACTTCAGTAATGTTTTATTTTACCCATGAGTGCTTTTTTCTCTTTCAGAGTGAGCTCTGCTATACTGTCAGTCTTCCCAGAAAAATCCCCTCAACGTTGCTGGTGCTGTGGTATGAAACTCCACCTGCTCTCTGACCAAACGTGGCCTGGCAGGTTGCTGGCACCAGCAGAAAATAGTAGCATGATATCAGCACTTATGCAACATAATTGGAAGGATTGGCAAGAATAAATATGGGGATTTTTTTGCTAAATCACAAGGGAAAAAAAAAAAACAAAAAACCCTGGAGATGATTTTTAAACAAAGTCTACAAAAAGAAAAAAAAAAGA
This sequence comes from Pachycephala philippinensis, assembly GCA_013397055.1. Lineage (NCBI taxonomy): Eukaryota > Metazoa > Chordata > Aves > Passeriformes > Pachycephala > Pachycephala philippinensis. Next base: position 92,144 of record VWZT01009603.1, read on the forward strand.
GCTTATTAAGCTGTATTATAAAGAGTTCCCCCACACCCTCAGATTTAGCATGAATTTATCACAATGTATAAGCCATGTGGAACTGTGAGTTTGTGTCCTGGAAACTTTATTGGCAGGTTAGCAGGAGTATAGGCAGCACAAATACAGCAAATGCACACAGGGAAGCTGGAGCTGCTATAGGAGCTCTATTTCCCCCATTAATACTGATGGTTGTGGCAATTCTCTCAATTTTTACTGCATGACTAATTAGCTGAAATGAGTAACATATTTAGGCAATAGCACTGCTATTAGCTCAGGAGCTGCCACATTTACAGGAAATGTGATTATCTCCTGGTAAATGTGCTCTCTGTATCAGGGATCACTCTGCCCTTGTAGGATGCCATATAATCATGTGCTTTTTAACCTAAAGATGACAAGCATGTCTTTGCTGTCTCCTTTGCAAAGGTTACAGAAGAAATTCAGATTCCTACATAAAAATGTCCACCAGCACTGCCAAGTTATTGAAAATGGGTAAATAAAGCCATCTTCAGTTGTCTTATTCACTAAGAGGGAGGAGGAAGGGTGCTTAATAAAAAAGTTTGTGAGAAAGCAGAGATGAATTATTTGAACTTAGGTTTCATAAAAAGATGAAATATTAACCCAAATTTGGGATTGAATTGATACCCAGGATGGGTATCCTGTAGGGGTTTTTTTTTGTTTTTTTCAGAGAGCTTAAACTTAGGCAGTCATTTCATCCATCTTTATCCTATGGCACAGAATATCTTTGTTCTCACCATTTCCTGGACCAAATAATCAAGATTCAGTTGTTTTTGATGCCTAAAAAGCGACTAAAGCATAATTACACAACCAGTTGAAGTGGAAGCTGAGCTAAGGTTCAAGGTCTTCTCTTATTGCTTTGGGCCATGAGTTCATGGGTTCTCACAGATGGATTAGAGAGGGAAAAAGAAAGAAAAAAAATGTTGGAAATAAAGTAGTAATACAATAGATTTAAACATGGAGTAAACAAGAATGGAGAAGATATATTTTTGATTGCTACAATTAGCAGAATTATGGAGATGCATCTGTTTATCTCATGACAGTCTCTGGGGGTGACCTGGAAGGAGATGTTCTACTACAGGACAATATAGAACAGGAGTTAACATAAAGCTTTTAGTTGATTTTCTTACATTTTTCCCACAAGCTGGAGGTATTTTATAGTCTGAATTCATATCTCTGTCTGCTGTGAAAACCCTGTGGTTCTAAGGTCAGGAAGAACTTCTTGGACTGCTGCTCTCCCACAATGTTCATATCAGTCACTGAGCATTTCTCAGAAACTGGATGAAAGAACAAACAGAAATAATCTCATGAATATGAATTTTATAATTTATAATTCACATTTTAAAATAGATATAGGGCCTGAACTCCATGATCTTACCATTGGAACAGACTGAAGAGAGATGTATGCATGTATGTGTATATATGTATATGTATGTGTGTGTGTTTAAATAGAATTTTGATTGAATTTTCTAATATCAACAGAAAAATGATGTCTTCTAATTAAATTTACAAAACCCCACAACCTAATCTCTAGCTTTCTGGTCCCTGTTTGCAACAATACAGTTGAAAAATCATTTAAATTAATAACGTGAAGGAAAGGAGCTACAAGTCATCCTAGGTGATAGGTTATAGAACATCAAAAGCAATAGAATTAAAATGAAAAAAAAAAACAAAACCTTTTTATTTCTTTTTAAACTATTCAGCTAGTTGGTGATGAAGCCTGTAGAGAAACAGAAAAATAATTTTGTGATTGAGTTACCCAAAATTAGGCTGAATAAAGCTTCTTAAACAATGCTATAGAGAACAATTCCACAGTAATGGCAATGAACTTAGATGATCTCAGATTATCTTTTCCAAAGCTGAATCTTACGGGGCTACTTTTTTAGCTGACATACCCATTAATGGCTTATAAAGGAGAAATAAAGAGAGTGAATACAAAAGTCTGTTTATCAAGTTTCCCCTAATTGGTCAAGGGACATTTTTACACTGACATCCATTAGAGTCTCTACCACCTTGATCACAGTGTTATGTTACATATTTTCCTTAACGTGAATAATTTATGTGTTACATGTCCGTGCATTAGAAAAAAAGTTTGAAATAACAATGTAGAAGATGTTTAATTTGTCATATGCTTTGATGCAATGGGGTTTTTTTAATTGTCAGTGCCTCTTTGGTCCAATAGGTTTTATTGTGTGATCAGCAAAGTGACTTTGGAGTTAGACACAAAGCACAGCCCTCACATACAGCCAAGGCACATGTGTGCCACTGGAATCCCACCTAGAACTTCAGCAGTCCCCACAATATTAACAGCCACTGTAAGCAAGGTGATCTGGGTTTTATCCCCACTGCTGCAGTGAAACAGGAGACATCTCAGGTATGAAAAGTAACTGCAACTATAAAATCCTAAATGGCCGCAGATGTGCTGCAATGTACAACAGTTTCATGGCATGCTGGAAATTAAGAAGTTAGAATAAATCACTGTGTGACCCCAAAAAAGAGCTCCTAAAAAAACCACAAAGGGCTGGTCTCAGAAGCCATTGCTCCCCATGATCCTGCCCTGCAGCCACAGACTGTTGTCACTGGAGCACTGCTGTTGCATTCTGGTCTCTGCCCTGTTGAACACTGGCGCTGCTGTGGCTTCTCCAAACTTTTCTGTGCTGTCCTTGGAAAGCACTCTCTTGTACTCATGAATAAATCAAATCACAACGAGAGCTAATGAAAGCAGAGTCTTTGTTCAGTAAAATACGAGTGCCACTTTTGGTATTCACTCAGAAAAAGCATGGTTGGTTACACATTGCAGATGATGGTTCGGGAAGGGACTACCAGGAGGCCAAGTCATCATCATCTCTCCCCAGTGGGATGTTCCCCAGCTCGTCTTGAAGCTGATAAATGTTTCCCAAATTACTCAACTTCCTGTGAAGTAAGTGAGCTGCAAAATCAGAGTGAAGACAAGGGATAAATGTGATCTCAAGTGTATTAAAGGGTTATAAAAATTGCAGACCAAGCTTTTCCACTGTGCTCACAGAGTGCTTCATTTAGATTAACGCTGCATGGACTTCAGGTCTCATCTGTTTGCTAAAGCATTTGCATGGTTCCTTCCCACTGCCATTGCTTTTATTCATGCTAATTGCTTTTATTGCAACTACCAACCACTCCAGGGTCTGCTGTATTAACTGGGAATCCCAGACACCCAGCAGAGCACTCATAAATTGAACTAAAGAATAAAAGTCAAAAAAAGGAATATTTTCTCACTATATTACAGCTGACTCATAACAAAGAGACACGGTCATCATAGAATCACCATAGAATGGCTTGGTTTGGAAGGTAGCTTAAAGACCACCCAGTTCCAACCCCTCTGTCATGATCAGGGACACCTTCCACTATCCCAGGTTGCTCTAAGCCCAATCCAACCTGGCCTTGAACACTTCCAGGGATGGGGCAGCCACAGCTTCTCTGGGCACCCTGTTCCAGAGCCTCACTGTCCTCACAGTAAAAATGTTCTTCAATCCTTACTCATACTCAGGTGTAGATGACAGAACAACTCGAGTCCTTACACGGTACAAACCAGAGAAATTGGTCCTGGTGTCATTCCCTGCCTTGCCTATATCCAGATCCTGTGTCTCCATCATGATGTCAAATCTGATTTGACATTCTACAGAGGAGAAAGCTCCAATCTGTGTGACCCTGCAGGAAACCTCTGCTGAAGAGCACACGGATCACTCAGTCCTGTGCAAAGTGTAGTCTGCAAACTCTTTCTCATTTTTACAGTTACAGAATAAAAAACATCTTGTAAAGAGACAATCAAATAAAACAAATGCCTATTGGGAAGAGAGAATCATACTTAGATTCTATTGTTTGTGATTTGTACAGATTTACACAAAGCCGTCAGCAAAGTGGTGTTCTTCTGTTCTCCGTTCCTGCACATTTCATTTTGATCTTCTCACAAAAGAAACTTCACCACTGAAAGGACCTCAAAAACTTAAGAAAGAGTAGGCAGTCATTTCTATCTGTATTTGTGCCAAAAAAGACAAAATAATTTTATGAGATCGTGAACAATAAATTCTCCTTTGCTCTTCAGATATGGGAGCCACATTTTCTGGGTACAGGGTGTATTTACTTATAGAACAATGTTAAAAATGACATAATTCACTCAAGAAGCTGAAAATGGCAAGCCAGCATGAGTCATCTTATTCGAAGTGGCAAAAGAGAAGAGTTGTATTCTTTGACAAAACAAAATTGGACCTAAACCATGAAGTATGTATTGCCCATTATTTGAAATTGCCAGTGAAAACCCTGTGATTCCAAAGCAGATTGGACATTGTCCATAGTTGTCTTCCACTGTCTATGGGAGATGATAAGAAGCAGACAGTAGCTCATTTTAGCCATCCTGCCAAAATCAATAGTATTTTAGAGAGCTTCAGAGAGAAACAACTTGTCGTGCCAGCAACTGAAGCAGTGTGTGTCAAAGAAATTAAACTCTTCTTTTTACAGGCTTTGGTGTAATTGAAGGGAATGTGAAGGAGGTATTCGGTGAGCTTTGCAGCCCTAATGGGGATGGAAGTTACCTCTCTGCAGCCTCTGTTCTGCAAAACTGCCCTCAAGGTCAGCAGAACTTTTGTCTGAGTAAAGACTGGAGGGCTGGAATAAGTAGTGAGTCTAAACCTCATCAGAAGTGTTTGAGTGCCTTAGTTTGGAAAACTGATCACAGACACTCAGTGTGAGCTCAAGCAGAACCTTTGTTTTGAAGGACAGAGAAGTCTTCATCCCACCATAACCATTCTCAGGTGTGTGCTTCAAGGATGTTTGAAAATTGACATCTGTGAGCCCTGGAAACTTAACCATGTCCAGCATGTATTAAACTTGTGACTACTTGTGTAGCTGTACACTTTGTCTCATACCTTCCTCTACCCAGCAGTGCTCCTCCCCACGAGCTGGAATGCAGAGGGGAAGCTGGGGGCAGGATCCAGCACTGTCACAAGCAAATATCTCTCCTTCAAGAGGTCAATTTCCTACTGAAGAAATCACAGTACATAAAAATATGAATTCCCTTAAGTCTCCTTCTCTAAGGCCATTATACTTTTGAAACAGCTTCTTATTCCTAATAAACTGTCCCAGTGCCTAAGAGGGCTGCAAGAGAGCTGGAGAGGGACTTTAGACAAGGGCCTGGAGGGGCAGGACAAGGGAGAATGGCTTTAAATTAATAGAGGGCAGGGTTAGATCAGATATTAGGAAGAAACTCCTAACTTTGAGGGTGGTGAGGCCCTGGCACAAGGTGTCCAGAGAAGCTGTGGCTGCCCCATCCCTGGAAGTGTCCAAGGCCAGGTTGGAGAGGGCTCTGAGAAACCTGGGATAGTGGAAGATGTCCCTGCCCAAACCATTCTATGATTCTATGAAATCAGCTGCAATTATTGAAGCTCCCAGGGCTGTGTGATTAGCTTAGTTGCCAAGACCAATATTTGTCTTTCTGGACTAAGATTGAGCTGCTTTGCCTCGACTTGCTAAAAGACTAAAATTACAAAAACCCTATCAAATAAAAAAGGAAACAAAAAAAAAAAAAAAAAAGTATAGGTTCTTCTTTTTGCCTAAGAGGAAATGCTCCATAACAAAGCACAATCCTTAGATTTGGTGATTTCTAGCTATAAACCTCTCTCGGAGATTTTACAAGGTCTCCCAGCCCAATACCTTCAATAACTATGGCTCTAAAACATGGGACTGTATGTACCATAATCTCCATCATCTGCTCTTCTGAGAAGAACAGGAAGAAGAATTTATATTCAGTATTTCCCATAACCAGAGGGTTTGTCACAAAAGGGACCCACTGTACACAGTCTGATAAATTTCTCAAAAATCACACACTTCCTTTGTTTCAGCTTTCTTGCTTTCCTTGTATCTCTGCTGACTGATGTATCTTATTTGTCTCCAATTGCCCTTCCATTGTGACACTAAGTAAAACAATAAAACATAAATGCAAAAATACAGAGTCGATTAACTCTTCGAGTCTGGGATTGGAAAGAAAACCATCATGGCATGACTCAGCACCTGGACATTTTTTTTCCTCATAATTCTTTAGATGAAAACACTTCTGGTGAAGTAAATATTCCTAGGCTGAAGTGTAATTTAATTTGTCATGGTAAGTGGGATTTTTTCTACATTCACTTAATAATTTAACTGGAAAGATTTATCTCTGAGTGTAAAGAAGTAAACATGTTCGAAACCCACTTAGCCTAGAAGTAGTTTTATTTTCTGAGGCATTCATAAATGACAACTAAAATGTTTAAAAACATTTCACCATAATAATAATAATAATAAAGCCTAATGTTGTGAGGCTTCTGAAAATGTCATTTTCTTAGAGAATGACAGCGCCACACCTGGTTCGTCCAGTTATTTTGGGGGGAAGGAATTTTTAGCAGCCTGCATAATCTGATTTAAGGATTTATTTTCTAAAATAATATTAATGTTCAATTTATGGATATTAGATGTTACAATGTAAAAAGAATCTAATAAAATACTATTTTTTGTCATATGGGATTTTATTATACAGCTTTTGAATTTACTTCTACATCTTGCATGGTGATAAATCAGTGTATCCCAACAACGGCAGCTATTCAGTCACCTACATGGTGGCTTCATGACTTCAGAATACTAATTTTGACCACTAGTTTTAAAGTGTCAGATCTCAAGTGATTACTTTCCCAATGTTTATTTTCAGAGTCCTTTTTTTAGGCAGCACTGAATACAAATATAGGTATGACAGCAGCTCAGCACAAACTGTGCTAGAAAACCATTTATCTTTACTTATTGAAATAGTTTTTGTAGATATCGATTCACATTCATTATTTTCCATACAGATTCCTTTTAATGCAGCTACTTCAACAGTAGACAATAAAGTGTGTCCTTAATGGAATCATTTACATATTTTTTTATATCAGTAGTCTATTTAAAATGGAGTTTGTCAGGCTTAGATCTCATTGCCTATTTGTTCTTTCATGGTAAAAAGAAAGAAAGAATAGGTAAGTAGGTGAATACATAAAATTTGTGAAGCTCCACTTATTTGCTCCACAAAAGAAAGTGGAAAAAAAAATCAAGCCGTCATCATGCCCTCGTTGTGCCTTGTTAAAAGACCAGCTGAAAAAAATGCTGGTTGCTCACTGCCCATTGAAAACAGGTGCCAGAGAAACCCTGATGTGAATGCAGCAGCTCTATGGATTTGTGTGTGATGTATAGTGCTGGTACTGCAGTGGATTTTAAAATGGGAGTTTGCTGTTCAAAGCTCTCAGCCAAGACCCAGAAGATCTTAAACTACTGTTGAGACCTCCCACAGATTGCCCAGGTGAATGAGAAGTAACTTGATGTCTTCATATCATTGCTTCTCAACCTTAACTCCATTTTAGGGATGTCATTTTTCTTAAAAGGTGAGAATTGAATTGCAGTGAAACACTTGTTTGATATCTGCCAATTCTGATAAATACTTTTAAGGAGAGTAAATGTCCCTTCTTAATTCCCAATGTTATCTAATGCTAAAAAAGGGAAAATACCTTCTCTCTACTAAAGTCATAACTTCTGAGCCCTGAAACACAAGGATTAACAGGCTGCTTAACATTGCCCTGTCTCATGGAACTGAAAAACAGGTCTTGGCCGGGTATGTGTGTGTATTTCTTTTAAAAAAAAAAAAAAAAGAGAAACCAAATCATTTCTTCTAAAAACAGTCTGCTGTGAATTCAAAGAGTTAACAGCACCAAGTGTGTTAGCAGTTCTACATGAGTCTTGCTTTATGCTCTCTTGTTTATTTTGGGATTAGCTATTCCCTAAGAATGCAGTAGAACATGTGTGTAAACTGGGCAAAGTATAATATTTGATTTTCTGGTGCTCCAGAAGGCTTTTTTTTTTTTTTTTTTTGTGCTGTTAACTGTTAGCTCTGACTCTTCAGCAGGACTTTTGACCTTCCCTACAGTTGCCTTAATACCCATCCCCAGCAGTGGCCACCGCACAGATCTGCTTTGCTCAGCTTCGTGTAGGGCAATACAGCAAAACAAAAAGGGATTACTGAGCATCAGCCTGTACAGCCCAACTTTACTGGCAATGCTATTCCAGCACAGGATGCTCTCCTGCACCCAAGAACATTAAAAAGATTCACACTTCAAGGCAACAGGTGTGAAATCACAGCGAGACTGAACTACCACTCCATATCCCAATCCTAAGGCTTTCTAAGTGTTCTGGTGCTTGCTTACACCTTGATGACGTATTCCTACACTTCTGCCATCGAAATCAGATTTTCAAACTTTACTTTTTTCTTGCATGAAACAGTGAGTTACTTAGGCATTGCTGATATCCTTAACTCTACAGAAGTTTTAGGGATTTGTATGGTTTCCAGGCAACTAATTAGTTTTAAAGATGTGTATTGTTTCCGGGCAACAAATTCCTATTAACTTTGAGGGCAATTGGTTGATTCTGTTGCCTTATATTCTTATGAAAAATCATAGACAGGCATACTTAGCTTAAAATTGAAATAATATCTTCAAGGTAATTAGAGGTACTTAAAATACATTGCTTTGTTGAAACTGAAACATTTCAAAATAGTGAATATTGCTCAAAGGGTTGTTTTTACTCCACTGAGGAATAAGAACAAATTTCAAAACATTGAAAAATGTTGAAAGCTTCAGCAAGTAAGAATTGCTTAAAACATCAGCTGTAGTTCTTGGAGGAAAAATAGCAGATGACCTCTTACTGATTCAAACAAATACTGTTTGCACTCACTCATCATGTCTCCAGTAATCCTTGGTCAGTCTTCCTTCTATGCCCCTGCCAGAACTGTGTGGGGAGTGGTGAAAATAGTGCCTAAAAAATATAGTAAAGAGGGAGTTTAAAGGTTTTGACTAAATAGATTACATTGTTGAAAGGAGTTTTAAACCGTACATCATCAAAACCATTTGTTTGACAGTCTAAGTTCATCATGCATGTCAAGGTGCAGCTCTGCAGGATAGATGTAGCTATCCCCACAAAATCCCTTCCCTTTGTAGAAGGGACAGCCAAAAGCTCCCAGACAAAGACTGCGGTGAAGATACACAGCTATGCAGAACCATGAAGGTGTTTACAAGTGAGGAGATAAGGATGTTTTTCGGTACCTATGAAGAGAGTTTTATCAGGCAGACTTCTCCTCAGGTTATTGGAGACACACCAGCACCTTGTTGCTCATAACCATGTTTAAACTGAAGCATTTTTGAAAATGTCAAATGGATCAGACTAAGAACTGAAATTCATCATGTATTCATAGTCCACGTGGAAAAAGTGAGAGAAGTGCTGTTCAGAAGGAAACGAGTGGTGCCTGCAAATTGGCTGGGGAGGGACTTCTATAAGTGCATGCAGTGATAGAAGAAGGGGGAATGGCTTAAAACTGAGGAGGGGAGATCTAGATTAGACATTAGGAAGAAATTCTTCCCTGAGAGGGTGCTGAGGCCCTGGCACAAGTCACCCAGAGAAGCTGTGGCTGCCTCTGGATCCCTGGAAGTGTCCAAGGCCAGGTTGGATGGGGCTTGGAGCAAACTGGGCTAGGGGAAGGTGTCCCTGCCCATAGGACCATCAGCAAGAAGATCTTTGAAGTCTCTTCCAACCTAAGCAATTCTGTGATTCTATGAAGTATGAGACAGTGTAATCAAAGCTCCTGTACGAACCATATTCTCGGAAATCTGTTAGAGAAAACTAAACCAAGCTCAGTAAATTTGTCCATATGGCAAATGTTCTGCTTAAACAGGCTTTGGTTCCGTATGATTTCTGTATATTCCATAGATTAATTCACAGGCAGCATCTGTACCAGACTGAGCCAGATATTTCCTTCTGAAAGAGAAACTGGGAATATCTGGAGACTACCTGACACGAGGCTCTAGATCTTACAGCAAAACTGCTCAACACCATTTCCCTCATGGAACTCAGAACACATTCTGGTACTGATACAAAGGCAGTGCCTTCACAACTGCCTGGCAGTGTGGATGGAGGACAGGAGGACCTAGTTAATAGAACCTTGTGCTTCAGCTAAAAAGGAACTGAGATAAGCTGGTGATAAGGAATGTGTTTCCTTGGCCCTACAGCTGATTATTCCTTTGACTCAAGTATGTGTACAAAGATATTCTATGCAGCCCGGGGGGAAGAAATGGGTCATGGTTCTTTATGGTAATGTGAATAGTTTTGGTCTTGGGCAATCAGGGAGGTTGGACAGTGCATTGATATTTCAGTCAGAGAGGTATTCAAGCTCCTTTTCTGCATGTCCAGTCCTTGTGTTAATGTGTGTGCCCACACATGTGCCTGTAATGTGGGGAGAGCTGAAGAAGGAGAAAGTACTTTATGAACACAGATGCATAAGATATTACCTTTCACAAGTAGAAGAAAAAAAAATGTGATAAGAGAAAAAAATTTAAGAAAATCAGGTTTTTTATGTGTTTAATTCATCACATCAATTCATATTAGACTAGTCCCAAAAGAAAAGAAGAAGGAATGGCTTATTTGAATTAGCTGATATTAGTAGGGTTGTTGGAACACCATTTACCATGACAGACTTTGTAATAGTACTAATACAGTCATTTATTAGTTACTATTTAATTTATACCAGAGTGTGATGAGGTATGTTGGGATCTTGATCATCAGAAAAAGGAAAAAAAAAAAAAAAGAGTTTAGGCTCGTCGCTTAGATTGTGGTTTGGCTTTCCAAATACTTAAATTTTATTGTGACATTCAGTGAAGATTTGCCATAAGCTGTCAGAATTGACTTATAACCTTAATTTCACAAGACTTTAATGATCTCAACAGGGGTAATCTACAAGCAAACAAATGTGGCATTTCTTAAATATTGTTAGAACTTAATAATTTCCAAGAAGAAACTCATTTAATAGAAATCAATTATTTCTTTAAATAGAGAAGCTCTGTTGAGATCCATCGCTGAGGAGCTCTGCTACTAATTATTTTTATTGTTAATATTTTCCTTCAGCTTTTTGAAAATTCAGCATTGCCAATAGACTCTGATCAAAAGTTTTGGCATTTTATTTATAAGAAGAACGAAAGAAAAAAGAACAGAGCAAGTTGCAAGAATAGATAAGGAAGAAATAGATATGCTCCACCAAGCCCAACATCCAGCACTAGGTGTTTACTATGTTAAGCATTAACAGACCCAAATGTCTTTATGAACATTATTAACACCTTTTGTAGAGTTCACAGTAGAAAAAAATAGACTCTGGCAGGGTCTTTTTCCTAATTTCCTTGAGAAATTCGGTTCATGAGTTCATTCTTTATTAGTCTGCCTGGCAGTTCTGCTTCCATTCATGTTGAACACATTTTTCCAGTTTCAACAAAGAAACCACAAAAGAGGACAACATTTATGAATGCCTCAACAAAGTTAAAGCTTTAACAGCTACAGCTGCAGTTGCCATCTCTGTGGAACAGATTTGTCCCATCATGGACTGCAAAGACAAAGGCAGAGACAGGTCTAAGCACTGCTTGTGAGACCATGCACTGGCAGGGGATGAAATTCAGGTCAAGGGGACAAAGGATTTATTTTCACAGCTCTTTCTGCTCCTGCCCTGGCAATCTGGATTATCCTGGTTGGAGTTTAAGAGCAGGACCCAATCATAGAAACACAGAATGATTTGAGTTGGAAGAAACCTTGAAGATCACCTCATTCCAGCCCCTGCCATGGGCAGAGACACCTTCCACTATTCCAGGATGCTCCAAGCCCCATCCAACCTGGCCTTGGACACTTCCAGGGATCCAGGGGCAGCCACAGCTTCTCTGGGCACCCTGTGCCAGGGCCTCCCCACCCTCACAGGGAAGAATTTCTTCCTAAAATCTAATCTAATTCCATCTAATGACATGCTGGCTCCTGCCCAAAACAACCCAGTGGCTTTGAGATTTTTAGAATTCAGGTGGAATCAGGTATTTCTGCTTAATTTTTAAGAATTTAGGAGAAGATCAAACTACACTACACAAAGCAGTATACTAAACTCATAAACTTCAATTTTACTCAGCTAATTAAAGCTTCATTAATGAAGTAATCAAATAAAGGTCATAATAAAGATTAAATCCATAAATCAATGTTTTTAAGCTTTTAATTCATCAGAATAAGAAAGAAATTACTACATTAAATTTTCATTTAATACTAGAAGAATTGTTCATTTTTTAGCCTTTTCTTGGCATTATTTGGACTGCCTGGCTTCTTTTTATCTGAGACTCAGAGTTTATCCTGTCCTAGTTGGTGTCTTCACAATTGAGGGTCAGTTGCAAAAAAAAAATATAAAACATTTAGAGGTTCTAATGCAGTTTGGAAGCCTATGCATAAAAGAACAATTAGGAAATACAGTCACTAGATGCCTTCAGATTTTCCTTGTCTTGAGGATGAAGGTAAGTAGATTTGGCATGTGCCCACAGAAAGGTTTGGCTTCCTGGGTACCACGTTGTCTATTGATGTAACATGTCAATGCCATACATCCATCAAAAGCTACATCCATGAAAATATTGCGTGTAGTGACTAGGAATGCCCTGGCATCTGTACAAGGTCAGGTCTAACAGCCTAAAATGATTTCCTGTCCTTTAACATTTACATCATCTAAAAAGGAGAAGATAACTGGCTTTTATTTTTAAAGGAAATTGATAGTGGGGTCACTTCACTTTTCCACAAAGCCTCTTGTTAAAAACTTCAGACCAAAAAAATATGTATAAGGTTATGACACTTTTGGTTTAAACCCCGCACCTTTCATATGAATTCAGTCCTGGTCAAACTAATTATTTGATTTAAGTGAGGAGGACATTATCTCTGTTAAAGGTAGGACAGAGCAGCAAAAGGATTGAGAAATTCACAGGATGGAAAAACAAGTGAAGTAAGAAACATCTTATTAAAATCTTCTTTGCGACCCAGGCACCTTTCATAATGTAGCAACTTATATTTGCCTTAAATTGTGAAAACTGGGGAAAAGAATGTTTCTGTTGTGTGACTTCATCCATGTTTTACTTTGTGTATGCTTGTTGGCTTTGATTTGCTTTTATTTCACGTTCTATTAAAATCAAGCTTACAGAGATGATGTTTCTTTTTAAAAATGTTGACAATAGGTTTCTGAAAAAAGGAAACATGAAAAGGATGGACTTTGCCTCCTGTTTTCAACCAATTATTTTTTATATAAAAACCAATCCTAAAACCCAACAAAACACAAGAATGTTGAATCAGCAAATGAAATCCTTTTTATTATTTAAAAGTTACTTTGCACTTTTGACTTTTTTTTAGCAAGTCTTTTTTATTAGCTAAAGAATCCATTCATTTGCTATTAAAATTTTCACAGGCCAAACAAATCTTATTTGTAGAATATACTTATCTCATTAATTTAATTTTTTAATACATAGGAGAAATATCTGAGGCATTTAAGGAAACACCACAATTTCTGCAGTTTTATATTTGTATATTGTGGCGAAATTGCATGAGGCGATTACTTAATGTTTTAATTTTTGTTAAACCCTGGAAATGTGCTTCATGGATTGAAAACTCATTTGAATACAGGAAAGAATCTTTGCATAGAAATGAGCCAGTCAATCCCTTCCACAGCACCAGCTCACAAATATGTGTGGATAATAGAAAGATCCTGCTTAAATGCTTAGTGCCAGCAGAAACAAAAAGCACCCAGGCTAAGCCATTATTAAGATATAAATAGGCTTGTAAACAATTTAATTGCATAAAAGAGTTGGTTTCCTTGGGACTACAGCAATTTGCATAATGAACTGCAGCAGTAGCCCTTCAATATTCCCTGTTGACATCAGGTGAGGTTGTCAACTCTAGTAAACCTAGGCAATGTTTGCTTGCAATCCTTCATTCAGGGCAGGAGCTCTGAGAAGGGGAAGTGTGTGTCTGGGGGCTGGAGGTGTGTGGAATTTTTCTACACATTTGGTTTTAGGATTTCATCCAACCCAGTGTTTTATATAAGCACTGGTAAGTAACACATGCTCCTTTCAAATAACATCTTGATAAAAATGATTATCCCTCTTATTGAAACTCAGATTTCATTAAGAACCTCTCAGTCTACCATGTCTATTTTCTTTCTAGCCATGCCTGAAACAATGGTGCAGACCTGAAGGTTTCCCTTTTTCTGAGCATCATCTCCTGAAGAGCCTATTTCATTTGCAATTATAACTGTGGGGTTTTCCTGTTCAAGGGAACAGATATTATTCCATTATTTAGTTGTCTAAACATGTGTTTAGCACCATTTTGGATAATCCAAGGATAATCAAGACATCGTGATGAGACTGGAAAGTGTGATGAGACTGGAAGATAAAGAGCCACAGGATTGGAAGGAGGTCTCTGGCCTGATCCCCTTGCTCAAAATCAGGTCATGAATCCAGATCAGGGTATTTAAAGTTTTATCCAGTCTGATCTTGAAAATCTCAAAGTGTGTTAATCCCACAACCTCCCTGGGCAACCTCTTGCCCTGCCTCATTGTGGCTCAGATCTCTCCTTTTGAAGGAGCAGCTGCGAGTTAGAAAATTGTATCCTAGAGATATTATAAAACCATGAGATGCACTAAAATATCTGGAACTGTTCATAAGGAAGTAACCACGGTGTTCCTGATGGAGATTTCACCTAATGACAAAAAGGGACTAAAGTTGCAAAGGTGTTCAACTGATCTTTCATCAACAGACTTACCTGCAAAACTTACGTATCCCAGATGCTAGAATTTTACAAAATTTTAGTCTAACTTTATGAAATTCTGGCAGTAAATAGGAAAAAATCCTATTAAAAGTAAAAACATTAATCAATCCTGTTAATAGATTAGGGTAAAACAACATATATATTGATATATCACATATATGTTGTTATAACACCTTGTAAATTTAGTTTTCAAGTAGGGCTGAAAAATAACCTTGGTGTGCTCCTTAATCTGGGAGATTTTTTTGTTTGTTTTTAAGTTTTGTTGGTTTGGTTTCATTTGATTTTCCTAGGTTTTGTTTCAATCCCAGAATTAGTACAGCTTTAAAAAAAAAAAAGAAAAAAGACCTTATCAGGTTAAGATGTTTTACAAATAAAAATGTTCCCATTTTTGAATCTTTTTTTAGCTGTATTTCAGGGCGTGTCACTGTACAGAAGACCTCATTTTGACTAACCACGGTTCTCTGGCCTGAGATTCAGCAACAGCAATGTAATCGTAGTAAATGAAAATATTTACTGAACATGATATTTTTCCTTCTCTTTGGACCTCAGTGTGAACCTTGGATTTCTATATTCCTATCAAAGTATGTCTTTTGGATGGATGGCAGAAAGGGGATTTAGGGGAGGATTAAGGATAAGTCCTCTTCAAATATATTTTTATATGCAGCCTTGGGAAACTCATCCATGAAAAAAGACACCCAAGAGTTATAAGAGACACCACAAACTGCATCCCTTATTGCCGTAGTACTTTTGGCTACCTCCTTTCTATCAGTTTTCCCTTTGTTCAGAAATAATAATTTTGCTTTCATTTTTTCTTTATGAACAGAAAGAGTGAAAAATTACTAATTTAGAGGTTTATTTCAGTCTTTTAATGGCCCTTAATGCTTAATCTGGAGAATGTTTAGCAAGTGTGGTAAATGCTGAACTGATGTTACCTGGATGTCGAGGATCAAAATCTGTCCCAGGATAGGTAAAATATTCACAGCAGAGGCATGGGCCAACAATTTGCTGATGCAGCACATAACAACAGTTTTGGGAGCTTTGAGGCCATAAGAAGCTGGAAGGGACTTAAGGGAGATGACTGCATTAACACTGCAGATTTCAATTTCACTGTTGTCCTGATACATTTTATTCAATTTCTCGGAATGAATAATGTCATTAACACTGAACTTCTTCCAAAGGAACAACACAAACATATTAAATAAGTTCATTTTTAATCCATTTCCCTTCCTACTGTCAGCCAGTGCTCTTGGTCAGACACTTTGGAAGATTATTTCCTGGACAGAAAAAGAATGAAAAATGCTATTCTGTCTAAAATTATGTTGCATATAATATTTCTGAAAGATTATAAAATTCATGCTCACAATAGTGGCTGATTGCTCCCTGTATTTTCATTACTTTTCCCTATTTTGATCTATTCATGGTGGCATTGGAGGGAGATTTAAGAATTTTACTTCTGTTTGGCTCTGGAAAGTAAGATAACTACTTTTTCAGCTTGCAGAAAACTATTATCTACTTCCATAGTCTTCTCAAATGGGAACTATCCATTTATACACAAATGCTTTGCTCCTGGAAAAGACAGGAGCAATGTTCATGAGATTAAAGGTTCACACTGCAGTCATGTGTCGCTCTCTGGCTGCAGCTGAATTACGTGAGGAAGTTGCTGCTTTAATCTGTCCCCAGCTGCTCCTCACTGTGCCAGGAATTTCTGCACCTTCCAGTTTCCAGGACACCAACTTCTGTGCTGTCTCCCCAGGCAGGTTCAAGCCCTATAATCAAATTTATTTATATGTTTTCAATGCAGGTGTTTCTAAAGCATTTTTCACCTAATCTGATAAGACAGTTACTATGTACGTGGGGGTGCTGGAACACCTGAAGGCTCAGGAACCTTTGGAGGAGGAAGGGAAAGAGGCTGAGGAGTCACATGAAGCAGGGTAGAGCAGAACACAGGCATTCAGGACTTCCAGCTAAAACAACAACATCCCAAAGCTTGGTTCCAATTATTCCAGCCTCCTCCACAAGAAGAAATTTAAACCCCAGAGGGGGAAAATCGCTTGCTGCAAGAGGGGTTTGGAGCAACCCCAAGAAAATCCTGAGTCCTGTGTATGAGCTTGAGAGGTGGAAGATAATGAATATCTGTTTCTTTGAGGTTCAAAGTTTCCCTTTATAGGTGGCAGCTTCCTCTTCCTTCTATTCCATTAAAGAGTTTAAGCTGATTCATTGTTTTTTGAGCAGACTTGTCCAGGATAATGACACTGATGACGACGGAAGACACCTACGGAAGAGATTAATGATGCTCCCACTGGCTCTTTAAGAGGCAGAGGTTGGGCTTTTGCAAGGGGAAAATAGCACTTTGTGAGCAATTTTATTTTCTCAGTTCTCAGTCTTGGTTGTGGAATCTGCCTTTGGTGTGAGTCTGTTGCTTTACATGAGCAGTAAATTAAGTCAACTTTTTAACAGTAGTTTCTATTGATAATAAAATACTACATTCTCTAGTAAAAATAAAATACTGTCCTCACTAAAATATAAAAGAGATCATTTTGAATAAAAAAGTCTTTTCAGACTGGTTGAAGGCTAGTAAAGCTGATTTTGTTAAATTTTAAATTACTCCTTTTCTGCTTGCCTCCACTCAAAGAGTGTTTCTATAATTACCACTTTGTAACAATTGTTAAAAGAGGCGGAAATAAAGTGGTTTAAGTACATCTCTTTTTTCATAATGTTAAAGGTATTTAATAAGAAAATTTATACATCCTCTTCCCTGTGAGAAAAAAAAAATTGAAATACACCTTGTGTAGGTATTGCAGAGATAACAATAGGACACCATTATTAAATGTGTCATTATGTGAAAGCTGCATGCAGAACCAGATAAAAGGAGATCAATATGACACCTTTCAATTTTTCTGTGTGGGTTTTAACAGATGCCACATTGCACTGCTCACAGCCCTGTTGAGCACCTTGATAACACATTGCCCTCTGTAGGACTGAGTGCAACCTCAGTCCAAGGAGAAGTGTAATGATGGGGAGTCTGGTAATCCATAGGAATAGCTCCCGAATCCATGCCTAAATTTCTGTTGACTTTACAGAGTTAGGGACAGCTGTTTCTGAAAGATTTTCTGGAAGCTTATATTGATCCAACTCCTGTAAAATTTTAAGCTGTATTATAAGAAAGTGAATGGTACCTCTGACTATTGTGGGAAGATACTGCCTAACTTTTGCTCTTAAGGTTTTTTTTCTTTCAAAATCATACCTTATATAAGCAGCCTCATCAAAGTTAGAGTTCCTCATAGGTACAAAACAACACAAAATTGACAGTTGTGTTGTGTTGTCAGTAATGGAGATAAAGGGATGACAATTCATAGCAAGAAGTCATTTTCCCTTTGATATTTACCAAATAAGCTTGAATTTCAGCTTTGTTTTATTTCTGGGAAAGACAGTTTAAAAAAAAATGATTTTCCTAGCACTTTGTTTAACTGTGTTTCATTTTCTAGGTGGGTTATTTGAGACATCTGGAGGTTTTGGTGTCTGTGGAATATTCACAACATCCACTGAAGAAAAAGTGAGCCCTGCAGAAGCTCAAAACCTCTGATAAAAGAGGCTGAAGGAGCCCCAAATATTGATCAAAGTTACAAAAATTATTTTAGTTCCAGTTCCTGTGAGCTTCTGATTTTGCCACTACAAATCTGCTACTGTTGTCAACCATCAGTTTTAGTGGATAACAATTGTGCTGCTACTGAAAATAGCGTGTGAAGAACTTTTAACTTAAAACTCTTCTGATGTAAAATCAGATGTATTTATGTGATAGTTTTAACAGTGATGGTACTAGTGGAAGAATAGAAAATAATAATTGCAGTAATAGCAAAGCATTTCTTTCTGTGAAGTTATAAGTAAAATGTTCTTAATTTGTAATCAAAAATATATAAAAGATCTAAGGGAAAAACTGTTCTCACACAGTATCAAAACCTTTAGGAACATAGTAACTTAGAGTAACTAATACATTTTTAAGGGTTATTTAATTAAAATATTAAAGAAATAGGAGCAAAATGGAACTTTATGAGCAAATTACCAAGGAAACCAGTTCAAACTGAAGTCCGCAATTTTAGCCTTTAGCATTTGGAGACACAAATGCAGACATACACAGACATACACAGACATACACATAAATTAGGGAATTTTAGTGTCTGCAGCTATTTTTACATTCTGCCAAAAGCTAGAGTCTTCAAGGATTGATTTCATATGCAATAAAATCAATTTATATTGCTTGAAATGTACTTTTGACATTATATTAAACCACATCAATGCAAATTCATTTGATAGGATAAATGAATCACTTAGCTGTTTCACTAAAGTGGGTAATCTTTTATTTCGTTATAATCAATGCAACCACTACAAGAAGTAATTTTCTTCGTGGTTGTATCTTCAATACACACATATACTAATAACTAATGGAAATCCTGGTGTCTCTGCAGCAAAGTAACACAACAGATACTGCATCCACACAGCTGAACTCTCCCAAAGCAGTATCTGCATTCAAGGAATTTTAGTCAGGAATTGTTGGAGGGCATCCTCGTGACAAGGGGTAAAACCATCTTGTAAGGTAAAACAATCACAAGGAAAAAGGGGGAACATTTCTTGGGTCCCTGTCCTTGCAATAATTTATTTTTTCTAATGTAGCTTTCATTATAAGCCCAGGCAAAATTTAAGTCTCATTTAAGCACAATATTATTTGACTACCAATTTCTGGAGGTCCTTGATATAAAAAAGTAACTTAGAAAGAGCCCTCAGCACTTCGAAGGATATTTGTAAAATGCTGAACAACATCATGAAAAAACCAGCCAGTCCCAAAGGGGAAAGACACTTCTGTGCCATTTTAAGTAAAAGAAAAGTGAAATAAAAGGAAAGACATCAGGCAGAAGGAGGAGCTGAAAGAAGGAGGAACCTCAGGTCCTCACTTCCAGATGGGAATGAAGAAAAAACTGAAACCAAATTGTGGACAGGTGGACTGAGGGCTCTTTGGGAGCAGAGAGAACAGGTAATGTTTTTCATTCACAGAGTTGTAAAATCACAGAATCACTGAATGGTTTGGGCTGGAAGAGACCTTAAAGATCATCTAATCCAACCCCCTATCACAGGCAGGGACACCTTTCCTTTTCTGTACATTGTAGAAGTAATCTCATCATTACTTTTTAGTACATTTAGAACTCAATAAAATCTTTATAAAATCACCACAGCTTTTGGGCTGAGGTCCACATGAGTCCCACCAACCTGGAGTGCCAGCAAAGACAAATCACATCTTTTTACCATTGTCCATGTAGAAAGAAGCACTGAGCGTGCAGGCACACCCTTCTAATGCTGGGCACAAGCCTAGGAGTGTAGAAATGCACTTTGCCAGGGCTTTAGAGCATGTTTTTACTCACAAAAGTGTTTCAGAAATCTTAGCTTTGATATGAAACTTGATTTTTTCCCTATTTTTTTCTGTGCAGTATATCAAGTCATGTTCTGTCTATCACCTTTTCGCATCTCTTCCAGTGCACTGCTCTGTACTTGGCAAGAAGATGCACTTTTCACATCTTTTTTTTTTATTGCCTTAGAAAAGCAGCTGAGACATTTTCACTGTCAGTTGCTTATTTGCAGTATTTCCCCCTTTTACTACAGACAGAACTCTTCAAGTGGAGAGATACAATGTGAAAACCCAACTAACAAAGAGACAAGACAGATCTTCAGAGGCCCTGCTTGATATTTATGACATAAAGGATATATAAAGTTTCTAGTAGGATAAATAGCTAACTTTTTATAAGTGCTGTGTGCTGCCCTGAAATTGTTTCAGTGTTTGGCTTAGATAATTAAATAGTATTGTCTCATTATTAAATTCTGAAATACAGTCCATTAAAAATTAATTTACCAGCCTTTAGCAAAGAAATCCAGTTACGGTGCTGCGCTGAATAATAGAGACTCTGGCAGTAACTAATTAATTAACAGTAAAGCAACTTTCTCCAGTTACTGCTAAAAATTGATTAGCATTAAAGGATGATCACCCAGAAGTCACTAATCCAGGATTTCCTCATTCAAGGAGTAACAGGTAAGAATTTAGACAGACTTTTACCATGGTAAATCCAATATGTTATCCTCTGATAAATAAAACTGACCTCCTTTTCTTTTGTTAGGTCAGAACATCAAGCAAAGTGACCCACAGATTTAGAAGCTGCATTCAAGATAGATATCCTTTATTTTATATTTATAGTTCTGAATACCATTTCAAGTGTCAGAAGAACATCCTGTGGATCTATTTATGATCTTAGAGCAGAATTCACAGACATAGTTGAAGTGTACAGCTTCACACGATGACCACAAGTTGAAGTTTGTGGTTTTAATTCTTTTTCTACAGCAATCTGCTCTGATTTGTTAATTTGATTAGCTTAATAATTTGATACATCTGATTAATTAATTCATATTTAGCCACTATTAAGTATTAGCAAACCACTAAGGGATTAAAACATCCTTCTGTATAAATGCAACTCAATCTCCTTCATTGCTATTGTACTTACTTAGTTTTCATTTTTTTCAGATTTGTTGTTCAGAATTAAAACCTTATGGATTCCCTAATTACTTGAAAAATATTCAGGAATTAATTACTTCCATTGATCAATACATATTTATTTGCTTGGAATGCACTTTGTGCCTCTGAATCTATAGCAAAAAAATCCTTGCAAATTGTAGATTAAAGGATGAAAAATAAATAGTTACCATCTTATGCAGGACTGGAGGGAAAATGGAACAGACAGCAGCTTTCCACAAGAAAAAGCAAAGGTTTCAAGATGACAGATTGACAAATACTTTCTTTATTTTAAACCTTTCTTTTTTCTTTTTATCTAATTTAGTTTTCAAATAATACTTCCTAATCAAATACTCCTAATGCCTTTCTGGTGAGTCATGAAGTTAATGGGAGACAGCAGGACAGGGGTGAAAAACATTCCTTCTCTTCTAGAAGAAAGCTGTCATTAGACTCCATCCCCACCACGTAGGCAAATCTTACTGCAAAAGTAAAATATAGGAGAAAATGTTTTGAGTGAAAAACTGGGCACAAGCAGCAATGAAGAGCTGCATCATCCAGAAATACAAAATGGACTTCTGGTGGCTCAGTGTCTCAGATGTGGGTCTTGCCTTTAGTCCATGGAAATACAAGTCCTTGTGAATTGGAATTCAATCTTGGATTCCAAGCTCTTAATCCAAAATTAACGATACATGCATGAGAACAAGTAAAATGAAATAGGATATTAAGTTAAAAAAATTGATTAATTCTGTCCCAAATTATATTGCTGTGTATCCTTTACCTCTATAAATTCAATTTACTAGTACCCACAGTATGGTATTCACTTTAAAATTACTTAAAATATTGTACTGGAGTGGTTTTACAATGGAGGATCTTCCAGCGTGGGAGGAAAATTAGGTTTGTGTCAATCCCCAGACAAACACAACTGCAGAGGGACACAACATCACCTGTAGCAGTTGTCGAGTGCATGAAGGTTTGAGAAATCATGACACTGATAGAAAGTCAACATCATTAGATCACAGGAGACTGACAGTTTTAAATCTCTCAGATTAGTCTGTCATTCCTATTTCATTTGTCTTTTAATCATTATAATACAGATTTTGGAATCTTTGTTTCTGTATTTGTACCATAAAACCATGACACTAATTCCAAATTTCAGCATGATTTCTTGAAGCCAGACTTATGAAATACTCTATTCTGCTAATAATTCTACAAAAAATATGTCTTTATACTTTTTTTTTTTTTCTGATAAGTAAAGTAGTGTAAAAGTTCTGCTTCAGCCTGTCAAAATTGTATTTTTATGCTGTGAAATTGAGAATATACACTCTGTGTCCTGGGATGGAAAGAAGACATATTGGATAGTTGCTTAAAGAGTAAATTCTGGAACAGCGTGGGAGGCTGCCTGGCCCATAAGCAGCCAAACTGGGGCCATTCTGGACACTGATGTTTCATGAGAGGGGTCATTGGGGCAAATAAACTTCAGAACTACCCATGATTTGTTTTGTACTTTGCTGAAAGAGAAACCAAGAGAGAATTAGTGTATGTGCAGTGTGAATGGTGATAACAACAGTATCCAGCTCTGAGAAATTCTTCACCTGGGCGTGTAAATTTATTTGTTTATACAGACCAGACCACTCGTGCATGCTTCTGTTTGCAAGAGACATTCTCATCCTAAAGAAAATAATTGCAGAAGTCTGTTTTTTTAAGGTTGTACAGGCAAAACTTCCCCAGTGAAATCAAAAGGGATTGTGATGATGAAGGCTGTCAGAGACAGAGCCCCATTCCTGCATTTAATATCGAGTGTCTTTCTCAAACCCTGTTACTGACTGGAGACACTGACACCAGGACAGGCCAATTTCACAATTATTTTCAAAGCTTCTTCTTTATGACATTGCTTTGGCTTAGAAAACATCAGCCAGTTTCCATCTCATTGTTTCTGCAGTTATTACTGGACAGTCACAGAGCAAATATTAATCATATTAATGACAGTGTACATCACTGAAATGTTAACCTTCAAGCCAATAACTCAAATCCAACGGATTATTTTGGTCCAGGCTTCCGAATTTGAAATGACCTTTCCCTGTCTGAGAAAAATTGACACTGTCCCATTTAAGTCACAGTTTGTCAGCCTGGATGGTCACAGACAATCAGTCAATGCAATTTAGACTGGCATCTATGGAGGCAAAAAGAAAAATAAGTCCCACAGGGTTCAAAGGAAAGCACACAAAACAGTCAGGGCAGTGTGGGCTAAGCCAGAACATCTTAAAGAGGAGCATCAGCTGAAATGGAGATGACCCACACAAAGAGCCACCAGATTGCTGGTGAAACATTTAAGGTTTTTAAAAGAGACAAAGATAAAAAAATTACTCCCATATTCATTGGCACCCAGTTCATTAATCTGGAGATGGTGAGTCTGGACATACACTAAATCATGTTTGAAAAAAACTTTTAAACCTTCTTTAAAAAGGGGAAAAAAAACGAAACAGAAGGAAGCTTATGGCATTTCGTGTTGCTTGCTGTTTGATTTCTTTTAGATATTTTTGTTGTCGCTTCTCTTAACAACTGTGGATTTGGGAGTCAGGGAAAGAGAGTTTCATTATGTGCATTACTGAATTCCTAACTCTGTCAGTGGGAAAAAAATGTCTCCTAGAAACCACAAGTGAAATATACCTCTGAAGGTATAAAATAAACAAAATTTTCACATAGATACTTTTGTGTCCTTCCTAAAATTTGTTTCCAGGATTTGAAGTGAGAATCATAGAATCATAAAATCATAAAAAGCATTTCACTGCATCTCTTAGTTGAGTGGACATCTTGTTTTGTGCCTGTTCCCAGAAGCTGAGTGATAAGCAAGAGATTCATTTTGGTTTGTTTGGTCTTTGGGTTTTTTTTTCTTTCCATTGAGACTTTTTTTTTTTTTTTGGTTAAAAATGGAGGGAAGTTTTTTTAAAAAAATAAAAATGCTGTAATTTAACATTCTCATTAGATTAGGGGGGGGAAAAAAAAAAAGGCAACAAAAAACCAAAACCAAGCAAATGCAAAAAACCTGCTCTCTACTACCATTACACTGGAACCATTAATTGTGGTGTACTGCTTCTTGTATTCTTAGTGATTGTTTTTAATTCTAGAGTATTCTGAAACATTTTTAAAGATGATAATACTTTCTTCTAATGCTCATTTTGCCCAAACAAATAATTTATTTGAAAGGAAAAAAAGCTGAAGTAGTGCCTTAACTGGTTCTGTATCTCTGCAGACTGTGCTTTTCTTAACGTTTCCAATTGTGATCTTCCTTACGAGAATTTCAACCACATCTCACACTTGGACTCGTACAAAACACATCTGTAGTACCTGTTTTGGTAACAAACAGACATCAGGGTTGTAGAAAAGTGCAGGGGAAGCAGAAAATATATCTTAGAACAGTTATCAAAGTCAACAATTTCTTGTTCAAGCTAAGAAAAAACATCCTTCCACTTGGCAGAGGGGGATGCTGAGCTCTGAGGCTGCTGTAGTGCAGAGGTCACGTAAAGGAGATCTCGTTCTCTTTAGCTCTGTACAACCCCAAAGCATAGTTAGGCTGCATCATGTACTGGTTTCAGGGAGGAAAACTGATGATAGATAATACAATGTTCCACTAAACTGCAGAACACCACTCACCTTCAGATAATAAACTCCTTAAGAAAAGGGAGGATTAGATTATAGTTTACATTAAATTAGATCAAAGGAGTTATTCTTCATTTACGCTCTAGTAAGATGGAGAAGTCTCGGGACCTGTTTTTTTTAAAACCTTCACTAAATCAAAACGCTGCAATTCATCACCTTACACAGAAATATAATTTGCTGGTAAAGTTTTGATCTTTGAATTCCAATACATTTTTTTTCCTACATTCTCCTGTGAAATTCAGTTGCTCTGCAGCAATAGGATCACTGCATAATGCATATGGAACTAACAAGAAAGTCTGTATTTGGTTGTTTGTAACTTTTGTGGGGATGCAATCACTATGAAAAATTTTAGATTAAGTTCCAGATACTGAGTACTCAAATAATCAATGTCTTCTGTTGGAATTTTGGGTTCATCTAGAAATATGAGTACTGGTTGCAAAATTTGATCCAAAATATGACAATGTTGAACTCTATATTCAAACCCAAAACTTGAGCCCAGTCTGTTTTATAATCATTTACAGAACAAAGCACTTCCTTTGAGAATTTTGATATAAATGTTGAAATTTAGGGATGATCTGTTTTGCTTTAGAATGCTCTCACCTTCTTGCTGGAGGTAGCCTGGAGATCCATGTGCTGTGAAATCAAAGCGAATAAGGGGAAAACAATCAAGATCAAGGAATAAAATAGTAAAATAAATATTGTGTTATGCTATTCAAAGGGAAAAACACGTTTTCATTTAAAAAAAGAGAGGTAATCCACTGGCTGTGTGTTGCAGTGGGGAGAAATTCACTGTGATCTACACACACAAGGGTGTGCTCAGTCGTCACCTGGGAGAGGAGTGATGTGACAGACTGCACACCAAGCCCAGGGAGAGTTCTTCTCTTGGGACCATGACTGAGTGAAAGCCTGTGGGACTTGTCCTCCTCTGTGCCCATCCTGTGGCACTGCCTTCATCTGTTCTCAAAATTATTCTCAGAGACATCTTGTCAGAATGGTTTGTGAGGAGCAAAGCTCGGACCACAGCACATGGCAAGGTATAAAACCAAGGAGGTTATAAGATACAGTAAATCTGACCTCGAGGTCCTAATATCTGAAAAGTTTCGAGTGTTAGTCTGGTCAGGTTTTTTGCCATTGTGACAGTCATCTTTTTTGTCTGCACTCATTGGTACTGAGCCAGGATTATAACCCCCAAAGCAAGAGGACAGCGTTTCAGAAAAAGTCTTTAGGTATTGCAATCTACAGCACAACAGCGTCTAAAATCTCTGTATTAAACTGTTTAATGGAGTTTGCAGACCTGAAGAGTCTCTGAAATCAGTAATTTAATGAGATATGGAGTCTCAGAGCCTGAAATTATCTGATGTATTTAAATACTTCAGCTGAATAGATTTTAACTAATCATTCCCACAACCAGAGAAGCCCCCTCTAGTGACCATACTATGAACCCTTTCCAGACTTTTTCTTTCTCTGTTGCAGCAGAAAAAATAAAAAAAACCTGAAAAACCTTGTAAAAAGGGGATTAAAAAGGTCTCTGACCTGTACAGCTAGCACAAGAGCAAAAAGGAACTTTTCTTGGAATATGAATTCTAGATCCTATTCCCTCAGCTTTTTTAAGGAATTTATATTTTACATTTATTAGCAAAAGAACCAGAATTTAAGAATCAGAATTGCAGTCCCTAAATGCTGACACTGACACATCAGAAATTGAAATTCTTGTTTGCTTTTTTCCTGGATTCCTGAGTCTGTGATGACTCCTGCCTTCTCCCAGCATTAGCAGAGGGAACACAGTTCCCATGGAGATCAACCCCTCAACTCCTAACAAAGGTGCTGTGGATTCAGACTACACAACAAGGGAAGGATCAAGGAATTTTAGCCTTAGGGTCAGCGTTATTGTCACTAGTTTTTCATAAAAGGAACTTCCAGCAGCAGTTTTTTAACTGAAGATTGTTTTGTGCAAGTGAATAAGGCATTGAGCAAACCTTCTTAGCAGACCAGGCTTCCTTTGGATGCAAAGGCAAAGTTACCTGTGTTTGTCCATCATTAACAGAACTGGAAGGAGGATGACACTTAAACACCCAGTTTAGCAAGAGTGGCAATTTAGGAAGTTTGAGAAACACCACCTGAAACCGGAGGTGTTAATGGCTCCTTAGACATTAGGTCGGATTTTCCTGAATCATTCTTTTGGCTCAGACTTCTCTGTTTTGCCAAAAAGGGCATGTCAGGAACTCAAGTGCCCTGCTCGATGTGTGCCAGCCGCTGTTCCTTCAGACGAGGAGCCAGCACTCGCTGCCAGATGGATCTCATGACTCACAGCCCTCTCAGGCAGACACGGGGAGCAGGGGGAGAACAGAGAAGGCACATTCATTACCTTTTACATCTGCTTTTCACAAATCAAGACTAACACAAAGGTGCTGCCACACTTTTCCAGAGGTAGGAGGCAGAAAACCACATCCATCACCTGGAGAAGTTCCATGGAAGGAATGAGTCTGATGCCTTAGGTTTTAGCTTTTATATTTTTCAAGTTCTGTATTCCCAGTGTGTAACTCTGCAGTGTCCTGCAGCCTGTGAGCTGCTGCTCTCTCATGCTGAGACAGACAGAACAAAGCCTCTCCAGGCTGCTCTCCAAGGACACCCAGCCCGGCCTAGGCCCAAAATGTGTAACCCAGCATCTTGGGAAGGGGGGCAAGCTGAGGGGAAATTCCATCATTAGCTAAAGTTTAATTGGTGAAATTGGGTTGAGATGCAAATGGACCAAACCTATAAAAGTGTGAAGAACTCGTGACTCGGGGTCCATCTTGGGTGTAGCCTTTGGCCTGCCCAGGGTGTGCCTCTGAAGGCCTTTCAAATAAATATCCTTACTCCTGTCTGGTGTCTGTTTCTAGCTTGGCCTCTTTAGGCATCAAGTCGCGTTGGCTTGCAAGCTAACTAACATGGCAACACTGAAATTGTGCAGGATGCTGTGTACACACCCAGGAAGGAATTTGTAGTGGAAGTCTAGTCATGATAAAGCAGTCTCTTTATTCAAGTAGATACAGCAGGAATGACCAAAGACTTCCGGACTGTGGATTAAATTGTAAAAGCATAAAGGTAATGTAGTAGAAGGCATCTCAGAGATATCTTTAGGTGTGTGTGGATTTTTTCTGCACTTTTCTAGACATGACTTTAAACAAGGGGTTTAAAATAGTCATTATTAGTCAAAAGAAGAAACGAATGCTGAACAGAAACATCATTTAGGCCCCTTTTCAATCTCACTGAGTTTTAGATGTAAAGTGCGTCTGCTTGCTTAAGCATGGCCATGATGAATAAATGTAAAACAATGCTTAATTAACATGCAACAAGCCCAGCACATTACAGTTGTCAGAGCAATGAAACTTCAGAGTCTTTTCGGATTGGAGGCCCAGTTTTGGAGTCCCCCCTTTGTCCAGAATTTAAGCCACCAGGAGCATTCCCTAGGGATGAGACTGTGCGCAAGGTGAAGGAAATATCAACAACAATAGCAGCGACAATTAACAAGGATTAAAATCATTAAAAGGAAATTCATTAAGAGACATTCTGAACTGGACTGCAAAGGAAATTACAGTGAATTACCACAAATAACTCTCTTTGATTCACCTTTACTCACCATATGTGCCATGGGGTCATGCAAGGTCATGGCAGAAAGATTAAATTACACTTCATTCTAAACCAACCAGCTGAAGTCTGAGAGCTTTTCAGACGTGAGATTTAGATGTTCACATTACCTGAATCCAGACCTTTTCAACTACTGAGCTGCTTTAGCTCCAATCAAACATAGCTAATTAGAACAAGGTGTTCTTGAGGATCTTGATTTCATGTGAGAGAAAGGATCTTCGTTATAAGATTGGTTAAATGCAAGAAGACAGATGAGCTGTGGGAATAAATTTCCATCCTTGCAGCTTTTCAGAACTTGTCCAGGCAAAATCCTGGACAACCTGATGTTCACATATGTAATATCATATCTGTGCATTTATGCATAAACATACTAATATAGGAAATAAATATAAACATTTATAAAATTTCAAGTATATTTTCAAACTTTCTTACTCTGTAGATACCTGCTCAATGGATATAAGACACCAGCCTTAGAAGGGAATGACACTATAAATTTTTATTAGATGGATCAGAAATATTTTCATGCTGTGGGCAGTGTGGGCTCATAAGAAGTACAGATTACTATCTGCTATAACAAGGAGCATTAACTATGATTAATGAGCTGACTTTGAAAGTCAGACCGTCTCCACAATATAATCTTTTCTCCTCTAAGGCAATTTTTAAAGAAACTTTTAAATATTTAAATAGTTCAGCAGCCTTCTGAAGCTGGTGCTGTCTGAATGTCTTCAGCAATTTCTTTCTAGGCCTAAATTGAAAAAGTACAATCTAGTTGTCCCATTAAATTATGTGAACAGAAATAGAATATGTATGTTAGTGTAATTACATGTTGGGAAAACACAGGTCTGGTAAAAACATTTAAGATTTTTTTAGCTATATTTAAGCTGATCTATATCTGAAGAAGTTTTGTATTGTGGTTCACTTTTTTCTTGGTAAAAAGGGGGAGAGTGTCATTGACTCCCTTAAAACTGGGTTACTGACCTGGTGATTTGAGAACAGCCCGAAGATCAAACAAACCTGGAAGGAACTGCACTGCTCATGAATGCAGAAAGAGTTGCTGCCCTGCCAGAGCAGGTTAAAATGTCAGGTTTCTTACGTCCCAGATGGGAGCACGAGGTCAGCTGAGCTCATACAGCTTAATTCCAAAATGGACTGATGAGAGGGGTCAATCACATTGTTGGTGCAGGGCTTGTAATCCCATTCTCAAATATGACTTTTGACACTTTGATGTAGCTCCTCAAAAGTATTCAAGCATTTAATTCTCCCTCAGAAATCTGAACTGAATGGCCATCATGTTAAACACTCTCTGATTTATGCTTTGTATTAAAATATCACCGGATAAAACACAGGAGCTGCTCCCATAGGAGTGATTGGAACAAGATTGTCCTCACCTGCAGTGTGGACATCCAAGCAAATGCACTTCACATCCCTCTCACATGAAATGTTCCTAGGGCAAGAGAAGAAATAAACCCACATGTACTGTCAGTGAATACTCTAATGCTCTAGTTATTATATAAAAATATAGACAGATATACACATATATGAAAGCTATTTTTTAGCTGCATTAGAAAAAAAGGAGATAAGCATTGCCTTTGTAGATATGTACTACTCAAGCTGTAATAATTTGGATTAATTTCTTCAGGGGATCCAATGGAAACTGATCTGCGTTCTGTCTTGACAGCACAGTGACAGTTTTATGAGTTCACTATTTATTTCCTTGTCTGCTGGTTGTCTGGAAATCCTGCATGGGTGGAACGGACTCGCTGACATGCAGTGAGTGATGTGTATTTCAGCATCTTGATGAACTCTACTCAATTCTGCAATTTGGGTCTTCTTAGGTAATCCCAAATATCTGAGTTACCACCTTGTTAGCAACATAAAGAGTGAGCATCTTGTGTGTGCAGCTACAGGAGCCATAACACACCAGAACCATAGCAACAATCCCACTCAGGTAGCTTCCAAGCAATATCTTGTTAAATTATGGCCCCTACATTTTTTAAATAAGGTGTTTGCTCACACAGAAAAATCGTCACCCCGGATGTCATTGAGGAGGTTAATTAAAAAGTTAGCTATTTAGGGCATGACCCCCAAAATAATACACATTTGCAAAATTTTTGGGTTTACGCTTTAGATCTGAAAACGTAGTGAATTTTTCCTGAGTGCTAATAACAATTATTGCTGCTCACTCTCAGAGAGGCAGACATTTCAGGGGAGAGCCAAGGAACACAGCAGCATTAAGAATTAAAAGTTAAGAATATGGGCTATATAATAATTTTCAGAAAAAATGTTCCCTTGTATTACTTCCTGACATGCACTTTGGGTGTTTTCTGAAGTGCTCTGGGACCTTTGCTAATGAAAGGTGCCAAAGAAATGGGGTTGATAAAGTAGTTATCATTTTACAGATTCTTACAGTTTTTACAGCTTCTTATGCCTATTCATTCAGCATTGTCAGCCCTTACTGAAATATCCAGACTGGTAAACTCTTGTTCAACATTTTGATTCTGCAAAGGGGAGTTTAACATAAGAAAAGACTATCAAGCCTTTTTAATATTTCAGATTGGTCACAGAAGCAGGAAAACAAGGGTGGCCACAACTGAAAATGTGCAAACCCCTGTGTTTTATTTCCTCAAACTTTTATTTAGTTTTTAAATGAAAACCAACACGGATAGCAAAGTCCCATGCACTCCATGACTTATGCTGTCCATAAAGCCTGTGGGATTTACACTGCCAGGGGGAGGAGGCTATTTACATGTTAAAAAGCCATTTATGATACTAATAAAAGTCCACGGGATTTACTTTACAATGTGTGAGGAGCCATTTATGATGTTAAGAGTCAATTTACAATGTCAACAATTGTGTTAGCAGTAAAAATGCAAAGCGGATATATAGCATTGATTTTTTTTTTTTAAACTTGTATTGTTCATATTTCTCTGGCAGTGATTCGTGTCTCCACTACACAGATTTTCTGGTTTATGTTTTAAATGAGAAAGATACAGCATAAATTTTTGTTTTTCCTAAGTGAGTTAATCTTAGAGAAAAACAGTTTATACAGATGTGTTTGGGATACCTCTGTAATGTGGCAGAGATTTCAGGCATCTTTTTATGGCTGAATCAATTTGCTACAGCACCAAAGATATTCTCAGTCTTCACACTTTCATTCACTTCTTGGGCATTCAGCAGTTTTGATCTAACTGCTAACTTTGAGTACTTGTTCCAATTTCAATTATCTTTATTTATTTGGTTTTTTTTTAATATTTCTTCAAGGAGAAGACTTCTAGAGTATATTTTGCTGCCACTTTTATTAGTACACTGGATAAAAAAAATAGCATTTCTTAAGTTAAACTTAAAGGCTCTAAAGATATTGTTTAACCAAAATATTTACTTATATAGATTTTGATTATACAACATTAAATCTACTGGGTAATAATCACAGTAATAATTTTACATAACTGAGCTGTCATCTATTGGTTCTTACTGTGGTACCAATCACAGCTCACTTTCTGCTTGTTTAATCTGATCACCTGTGGGAGGAGGATTCTCCTCTCCAGGCTGAGCAGCCCCAGCTCTCTCTGCACAGGAGAGGTGTTACAGCCCTCTGATCCTTTTTGTGGCCCTGCTATAAAAAGTTTTTTATTGTTACTATAATGAAGGTGTTAACAGTCTAATTCAAGAATTTTTATTACTCTAAATCTAATTGCAACAGAAAAAAGAAAATGTAGAAATGCAGGTAGAGTATTTATTAATATAAAAAGTCACAGTAAAAGCAGTGAACCAATTAAAATCAGGACACTCACATGTAGTTACTACTCCTACTTTGGGGATTCTTCCCACCTCTCTTGCTGCTATAACTTGTATTTCTTATTTTACCAAATGAGTTATTTCAGCAAAAAAACACATCAGTAATATTCTGATTGCTGACATAAAGGACAAGTCTGAAATGTTAAATACTCTGAGCCCTGAGGAGAAAGATATGTTTAACCTTTCTCTGAAATACAGCTCTTCAGATTTTCATCTTGGTTAAATGTTCTTAGGTCTCCTCTTTATAAACAACTTTCCTAAGTTTGTGAAGGAGAAAAAACAGCAGTTTTTTTAATGGCTGTACTTAAAGACTCTAAGAATTAATTAAGATTTTAAAAGTCCACCAGGAGGCCTGAAAAGCTATAAAAAGAAAGGATTTTTGGATTTAATTGAAACAGAATCCCAAATGTAGTGTAACTCAACAGGTAATGTTTTATATTCAATTAAACGCTTTAAATTTTTTAAAACATAGGGTTGGGTTTTTTTTCTGCTGTAAGAACATCAGCAATTAAAGTCTGCTGGATGTATTTGAAGCAGAATACATATCCATGAAATTAAGATGTTCTGTGGTTGTTATGACCAACTCCTAAGTGCATCAAGCCAGGGAAACAGGAACTGAACATTATGAACTACACACATAGATGGACAAATCACATTTTTGTATCCCAAAATAAGCTGTGAAAAACAAAGGTTGTGAAATACTTGGAAATAAATTGAGAAAAATGTAATGTCTAAATACCTGGACTTATCTGCTGGGTTTTCAAGGAGAGGTAGGGAGAAATTGCCATAGTCAAAAAATAGAAAAATAATCAGGACTCTTTCCATGCGCTCCCGATTTTCAGTTTTATAATATGTGTCATTTCCCATTCTGTTCAATTCCTCAAAAAAGCAGGAAGCCAACAGTTGAGGAAAAAACCCCACAGACAGAAGAGAACCTAAAAGAACACAGCACTCCAGTTCAGGTGACAACATGCCTGGGATTCGGAAAGGTGTTGGCAAAACAAAGCTGGAAGTCATGGCAACTGATCAGATTTGTAGCTTTCATTATTGATTTTAGCAGAACAAAATAACGTGCTGAAATTCAACTTCTACTCTCTGCTCCAATTAAACATCAAATTGACTGATATCTTGAACTTACAATCAAAAGTGACAAGTGATTTTTGGAAAGTACGTTTTTGATTATGTCATGCAAGTCGCCTGTAGAGAGCTGCTTGTCTACATGTCAGTACTAGAAAATAGTCAGAAACCCTGTAAACACAGCACCAAGCCCCAGTTATTAAGTTCTGCCTCTAAATAAGAGTTAGGAGTGCAATAGATCTATGTTGATGTGCCAAAAAATAGCTTGGAAAATAATAAATCTATCTATCTATCTGAGAAAGGATGGAGAGGATGCCTAAAAGTCTGTGCCTGATAGAGTTCCTGAGTGTGTTTAGCAAACTGATAAGGGCACATTTTTCTCCCTGGGATCAACTTGGAACAGCACCACTTATTTCTTAACAGCTAAACTTACTTATTTCCCCAAAAGAGGGTGATGATGGAAAAACTGCCACGTGGGAATATCTCCTGGCTTGTGCTGGCCTCTGGGATGTGCCTGGGAGTGGTGGGGTTACGCCAGCAAGAACTAAAACCACAGCAGTGACAAATGAGAGGGGCTGGGCACTTGTCAGTGACTGCAGAAGAGTTTCAATTCCTTCCTTCTTTGATCAGTGCCCACGTAGTTCATGGGCCAAGGGATGCATGGGGAGCACTGCACAGCACTGAGGGGACTCTTCAAATATCAACAATATTCTGCAGAAACTGCCGTGAGAACCTGCAGAATTTAATCCAGGTAATTTCTTCTTCAAAGCTTCAAGGAATTAATAAATCTTCAGATGGCTGAAAGAGTTCTGCTTGATATCTGAAAGGTTCATATGGACAAAGCCATTTCCAGCTTTAGGCAGCAGAGGTGGGTAACTCTGACCAGGAATTACCAGGAACAGCACCGTGGCCACAGCCTCCTTCCAGCTTTGCCTGTGCCTCTGGTGTGCTGGCTGCTTCTGCCACTCCAGGAGCAGGGAGTGAGGGGTGATACCGGGGATTAAAGGGAAAAATAAGGCTTTTAATGTTGCTGCTCGTTCTCAGTACTCCACTTTTCTCTCCACAGCGAGGGGGGCTGGGAGGCTCATCCCTCTCACCTCTCCCCAGCCACTTCCTCCAGCCCAGTGCTTCTCCTTGTCTCACCCTCAGACCAGCAAAATTCATGTTTTCCTTCTCTGCTCAGGGACCCAGAGTGTGTTATGCTCTCTCATGTGTTCACCTCCCACAGAGTACAACATGAAGTTTACACTGAAGTAGGTATTGACTCCTTTTTCTCTGTAGAAATAAAGCATTTTTCACATCTGTCATCTCTTTAAGGCTGGGGTAATTTTTTCTCTGATCTGATAATGTAATTACTCTTTCTCATTTCTTGATCTTTTGGGTTTGATTCTGATTATGATTTTGCTAGCTACACTTGAAATGTCATAGGGGATTCAAAGTTCCAGAGAGAAATATCCACTTTTGTTCAAAGAAGCAAGTGTAGCATAATCAGTCATGTCTTTCAAAGCCATTTTCTGAATTTGTAGTAGATATCAAAGTAACTCCAATGATGTTAGTGGGGTCATATCACCATCACTACAAATTAATGAAGCCTCGCTGAAGAGCTGTATCAGTTTACATCACTGTGGGTTTGCACAGACTCTCAGACTTTATTGTGATGGAGGTCATACATGAAAGCTGAAGGAAGATAAAGAGGAGGGAAAGATTAATTTAGAACTATGTGCTGTGATCCCATTTTAATTTTTTCTCTGCTGTATTTTGGCAAGTAAAATGTCACTGCATTTGAAGTCTCAGTCCCAGATGCTTCCTGAGAAACTTGGAAAACAATCCATTGAAGAAATTTCCAGTCATTTAGTACTGTCTGCCTCTTTTTCTCTGTTTTTTTCTGATCTCTAAATTTGTTGCCTCAAATGCTTCAGCACAAATATGAGGTTCTCTCCTGAACATCTCAGCTATTCCTGCTGCTCTCCCTCACCTGTGGTCATAATTCTCTCCAATGATATCCCTGTGAGTGAGGTGTCACAAACCTCAAGATGACTTCAGCTGAAGGAGAAGCAGCAGGAGTGGGGGGCTCCCAAATCAGACATGACTTTTTCTTGAACTAGTGATGTTTGGGATGGGTGATGAGGTCTCTGCAGGACACTGTATGTGCTTAAAGCCCCAAGAGACATCAAAATAATCATAAAATATGTAAGGGCTTTAAAATGCTTGAATACAGTCAAAACTTATTTTTTGTCACGTTGTTCCATTACCGTGCATTCCTCTGATTCAAAGGATGACAATCAGAACGCTTCCATGTGTTTTTAAACTCAGTTGTGCAGCTTCCCCCACTATGATGAATCTCCCTACACACTCCTCGACTCATTCTGAAAATACAAAAATGAAGTGCTAAGAATGGAATTCTGTGGCATTGAGATTTCCCAAAGAACAAAAACTCACGTTTTATTTCAGTTCCTTTCTATTTTTTTGCATTGTCTTACCTCCATTTTGCCTCACTTGAACTTATTTTCCCTCAGCGAGTTCCAGTTTAATGCCTGAATCCTCATCCAGAAGGATATTTGTTTACTTGGCCTTTATCTCTCCCTGTAGGGCATTGTGAAAAAAAACCCCATGGGCAGAAACTCCGAGTGTTTAACGTGGTATTATCGTGTCACACATTAGGGACTGCAGAGATGTGGGGCCATTCTCTGCAGAGTTTCAAAATTGTCACTTATGAAGTGACATCAAAGACAAATGAAGCATTACAGTCACAATTTCCAAGTAAATGAAGTCGCAGGGCAGTGAGATTCTGCTGGACCGTGTCATGTTCTAGAATATAAAGTTGCAAAATAATTAGGGAAGGAGTCAGACAATACCAAAAAGGAGACAAAAGTGTATTTATACCATGATCTTCTTCCCCTCTGGCTCTTTTAGGAGCAAAGAGGGGTGACCAGACAGAGGTGTGGATTGAACTTGAGGAGCATGAGTTCACTTCTTGGCTTCATCCCAGCCTCTCTGTGTGGCTCTGGGAAAGCCTCGAAATCTATTACATGTGCCATTCTCAGGCCATCAAAGCTGTGAGAGCATTTCCCTGTCTCACAGGGATAAAAACCATTAACTACTGCAAAGTGCTCAGCCCCTATAATTAAGGGGACTGTGTGCAATGGGTACCAAGACCAGGGGCTTTGAAACTGGTATTGAAAGATATTTCGGTGTTTAAAAATGCTGAGCAATTTAATTGGAACCTGGGAATTAAGAGCTTTTGAAAATCCCAATATATAAAATTCCCTAATTCTACCTTTACAACTTAATAAAACACAGCCAGGGAAGGAATCACACCATGGAATTTGCTATGACAAGCTTCCTATGCCCGAGTAGGCAATGTATAAATAGGAATCTAAAGTTCTTTGGACTCTTGCTTTCCTCAGCTGATTTAAAAATCTCTCATAAATGCTTATGAGTGACAGCAAAAAAATTCAATTTAAAGCTCTTATTGGAAAATAAGATTCAAGGTTTAGGGTTCATCTTCAGGCAGACCTACATTTTGCAGGACTAATCACCAAACCTCAACGCTGTTGAAAGACTCTGGTCCATTCCTTACAGATTTAATCTATTTCTTATTTGAGGGGCACTATGTATATAGGTTTTATTTATTTAGAGCAAAAGATCTGCATTGACATATTTAAAGAATCAAACCAGAAAACTCTGAAAAAGCATTTATTTTGATTTATTTGTTGTAGAGGCAGAGGCACACACAGTCTTTGAGAATGACCACAGAGAATGACAAACACTGAACAGAAAAATCACAGCCATGGATTTACTGTTATTGCTTTATTATAATGTACCATATAATGTACTTCTAAAGTGCAGACATGTTTGGATTAAATAAGAGTATTGTGTTCTGTGTATAGCAGTCTTATTATAATGGATATTTTGTACTCTCAGTGATTTATTCCTTCATCCATCCATTTCTATGACATCAAAGTAGATTTAATGATAAAAGGAAATAAGTAATGGACATAAAAGTTATTACTTCATTTTCTAGCAATATTCTAATCCTAAGGCTGTTTATACTGCTTTTCATAGCTTTTAAATATTTTTTTCTATATTTAATCATTAAACTATTTTGAGTATTTTTGGCAGGAGGGTTGTTTCAGAGTGGCAAACAACACATGATCCACACATATACTGAACTGTTTTCCTATTGTTATATTTTAAGATTTGGGATTTACAGACATTAAACAGTGAGAAAACAATCAACCTATTCACCTCTAAAAGGTATTAACTCATTTCTCAGTCCTTCGCTGGTGTCTATATCTCTGCATTAACAAATATGATAGCAAATTTAGTGTATAAGGGAGTCCAAACTTTTTTATTTAATTCAGGTGCATCTCAGTGAAATGAAGAACTTAATTTGATCCTAAATTGAATGAGAAGAAACCCAATGAATTTGGTTAAATTATGCTGCTTATTATAAAGTGCAAAATCATGTCTAATCTCTTTTATATAATTGCTCCTTTTCCCAGGAATCATTCTTCAAACTGCTGAAGTGACATTCAGTTGTTTTGCATAGGAAATTTCATTTAGTTTTGCCTAACTAAAAATATTCAAATATTTCATTTCTACCTACACTTTTCACTTTTCTCCGAAAACTTTCTTATTAAGTTCATTCAGAAATGGAAACAAATAAGAACATTATTTTGATATAAGAAAATTTGAAAGAAAATACTTTGCAATGCAAATATTTTCAGGTCTTAATTAAAATATGTAGTTTTCCATGGAAGAAAAAATTTGAAAAAAAAAAAAAAAAGGAGGAGCATTTTAGTTGTTTGATGATACTTGTCTTGGAAAAGCACAAAGAGAACAATGAGTTCTAAACAAAAGGAAAATTAACACTTTCAAAGCATTTAATGAGAAAAATGTTTCTCTTTTCTTGATAAATCCAAGCATCTGATATTCTTCATGGTCTTATCTACAGTGTCAAATAGGTGTAACAATTTTAATGACATCAAAATACAATTAAACCAAATTGTTCATTCATTGGTCTTCGGAGTACCTAAATATTTGCCCCCACTCATTTGAGTTCTGAGAAAAGTCTCCTGTTGGCCATAGTGAACACAACATATATTGGTGTTGGTGTTAATGTTGCTGTTATTAGTAGCTGCAGTGGTAAAACAGTAAATTTATCATGAGGTGCAGCTTTCAGTTATCCTAAAATTTTACAAACCAGACATCAGTTGCTCAAAAACTGTAATTGGAGATTTATTTAACCTCATGGAAATAAAACATCAGGTGGTGCTATCCTTGCTAAACACACCATGTCAGTGGTTAAGACAAAATGGGGGAAGGCTCAAATTCCTTTTCTCCATCCACCAGAAAGGAGCTGCTTTTCAATGCCACCTTTTTGTTATTTTGGTTTTTAAAATAATTATCCTCATTTGAATGGAACATTTCCCTGTAATGCACACATACACTTAGGCTTTCAGCTTCATCTAATCTATCTCTTTCTCACTGTTGGGCCACACAGTTCAATTATTCATGCAATCTCTCTGTGCACATTTCCCACAATGAAGAAGAAATTAACATCTGGACAGAGCTGCCAGTGTTCTTTATTAGAGTGATCCTTTATAAAACACTGGGGTAAACAGGAACAGATCTCAAAAAAATCTCCCCCAATGCATCTTGAAATATTTGCATCAGTGGAAAATATGACCCACTACATTTACTTAACAAGCTTAGTGTCAAAATTATATTTAAATGGAACATTAGAAAGTTAATATTGGAGGGTTTACTTTGTTTTGTTTTGTTTTGAACTGCTTTAAATCTATTTATTTTCCCCATCCTAGAAAAAAAAAAAACTTTAAAAACTGAAGTGCCCCAAATTCTTCAAGTCATTGAGATTCCAGAGCTTTTAATAGCTTCCTTATTTTTTCTGCGTTTCTACAAATATTCTCGGTGGGAATACCCACAGTCAGTAGAGCAAGTTCTTCACACATCCTGCTAATGCCTGCAGCTCATTATTAATGCAGCATGGACCCTTTGAGATTCGCTGAACTAATCAAAAGTAATGTTAATAATTGGCAATAGGGATTGCCTCTGGACAAAGAACATTGCACATAAATTAGTGTTTGCTTAACTTCTGAGGCCATCAGCAAACGTAGATTTTCCCACCTTCTTGATATCTCTCCTGGTTTGGGTTCTGGGTTTGTTTGTTGTCACATCACACCAGCTCAAAGGGATACTGAGAAAGTCCATGAACAAATGTGGAGTTGGAAACAGCTTCAGAAACTCAAATACTGGTGAGTGGA
The DNA here is from genome assembly GCA_013397055.1 of Pachycephala philippinensis. Classification (NCBI taxonomy): domain Eukaryota; kingdom Metazoa; phylum Chordata; class Aves; order Passeriformes; genus Pachycephala; species Pachycephala philippinensis. Next base: position 131,840 of record VWZT01009603.1, read on the forward strand.
ATGAGCTGAGCCTTAACTGCTGACTGCTGATGAATAGTTTGGGGTGTTTGGTGGTACCTCACTACTCCAGAGCATATCAGAATATGGGAATCTGAGATTTTGCCTCAGGCAGTGTTGAGCAACCTGGGCTAGTGGGAGGTGTTCCTGCCCCTGGCAGGGGGAGTGGAGCAAAAGGATCTTTAAGGTCTCTTCCAACACAAACCATTCTGTGATTCTGGGATTTTGTGAAAAAGGCAGGAAAGAAAAGAGTGTTTAGGTCTACTAATTAATCTATGCATGTATTGGCTACATCTTCTCTTCACCTGAACACACTGATATTTCAATAATAATTATTCTTAAATCCTCTTTTCACCTGAACACCATCACCAGTGGTGTTCACCTGAACATCTAACACCAATAGTAACTATACTCTATTCCTCCTTATACATGCTAGCTGCAAGACTATCCCAGCACATTTTATTGAGAAAAAAATGCTGTCCAAAAAGTTTATTAATAGTTGCAGTCACTGGGTGCCATGCCTTTCTCCTTTGTGCCTTGCAAATAAATGTGAATTTCTGGAATTCATAAAAGGGAATAAAATGTGCAAAGCAAAAATCTTTAATGTGGTGCTTTTTGTTTAATGCTGTGGTATTTTGTTCTCCTAAGTGCCTGCTGTCCTTGGTAAGAGGCTTTGTGGCCATACGTTAAAGAGCTGGCTGGGGACTGTGAAAACCTGATTTCAATTCATGGCTTTTCTGGTGCTCTGTGGAGTGACCTTGAGCAAATGAATTTTTGTCTTTACTCCCTGGTTTTACTGTCCATTAAAAAAAGCCACTGGGATAATAATAGTGACTTTTTTATAAAATGCTGTAAGCTGTAAAGTTGCTAAGTGATAATATTGATGCTGTCATAATAATATTTTCAGAAAATTGCTATAACTGTTATTTTATATATTTTATAATGATAACCTGTAACTGAACTGAAACTAAGATGCAAAACTAGAAAGATTGCCGCTTATTTTAAAACAGCCAACCAACAATTATTTCATCTTTCTTTTTTCCCCGCCATGCTCCTCTGTAGAGTTTCAAACATCAGAGAATTTCAGATGGATGGACACAGAAAGAGCAGGGCTGAGAAAAGGGTAACCACTTCTGTCTCCAAAGAGAATTCCACAGAATCATGGAATGGTGTGGGTTGTAAGGGACCTTAAAGATCATTTAGTTCATATACTGCAAAATGCAACAGTGACAAAAAAAAATATTACAAATATTATATTCTTTGTCAACAAATCCTCTGCTCATCTCTTGATGTTAAGAAAAAAGAGCCATAATCACTGCTGCAGTATTAATGGTCTTAAAGGCAAATTGATAAAAGTAATGCCTGGACTTGCTCTCTTCTACCAACCCAAAAGCTGAGTGAGTAAGTAGTGAACAGGAGGTGTCTTTTGCACCTAAGTTCAGAAAAAGCTGTTAAAGCAAGTTATACTTATGTATTTTTAAAACAACAGCTTGAAAGTTTCTCAAGAAGGCCTTTCAGTCATTACAAGCATCCATAAATATTTCAAAGCTGCAAGAGCAGAAAGCTTTAAAACTCTGTGAGAAGTGCCTGCAATTGGTGAACAAGCACCACATTTCTCTGGAGTGGTATCCCAGCAGGTGTTGTAAAGACCCCCACAAAATTCAAAGGGACTAACTGTGGCCAGGTTTAATAAAATGGAACCCACTGAAACCCTTCTGAATCTGCTCTAACTTTTAGCATTCCAGAAAGCCTCAGTGTCCATCCACCACAGATCCAGACACCTGAATTTCCCAGATATACACGTCCAGTCTCCTATTGCTTCTGGTGCACAAACAAAGAGATCCAGAAGTTTGGGATTCCTGGGTCAGTTATGGGATGGGGCTAAGATGCAAGAATCTAGGATGCAATTCCAGTAAAACTTCCAGGACAGTCACCCAGCTGTCCCAGGTGTCTCAGAGTTAAAGTGACCTGGGAGGCTCCTTAATGTCTCTCAGGTGCTGTTCTAGGAAAGTGTCCTGTAGCTGCCATTTAAATTATTGCAGTCCCATATTACATTCCTATAGCCAGTGCTCCCCAACTGTAATATCAGCCCATGGAAAAATTCCAGCTAGTTCCAGTAGTAACTCATGGGCCCAAATTTGCACACACCCCCCTGGGTCAGCAGCAGCATCTCTGACATCTCTGCAGTCGTGCTGAGTTGAAAAGGAAATAGATGAAAGAAGGTTTTACCAAATATAGGTCGATGTAACCTAGTTTAAGTTTTGTATAATTCCATGAACTTCACTAGAGTTGCTCTGTGATAGCTGAGGCAGGAACATGCTGCTCTCATCTTGACATAAAACTGCTTTGGGAAAAGGGATCTCTTTAGGTGACAGGCTGCATTTGCATCTGGCAGCTGTGATTGATATAGTGCTGGCCAGTACATAATATCACTGAGCTGCAAATGTCACTTCTTTTAGAGTCACTAATCACCTGAGGTAAGACCACACAGATGGGTGCATCAAAAATACAAAAAACCTCTACTGGGAATACCTGTTGGAGCCAGGAACACCTGCTCGTACTTTTTATATCTCTTTCTACTTTTAAAGCCACAGGCAGTCAATTTTGCTACTGGAAAAAACACTGTGAAATAGTTTTGGCTATAAGGAGTGATGTCTGGAATGGAAACAGGGAAATGTCATGTGCTGGTTGAGTCACTGTCCCTGGAGGTATTTAAAAGATGTGAAGATGGGGTGCTTAAGGACATGGTTTAGTGGTGGTGCTGGGTTAACTGTGGGACTCGACAACTTTAAAGTTCTTTTCCAGCCTAAATAATTCTATGATTCCGTGATTCTATGAATGACAGTAAAAGCAAATATTTTCGCTTGATTCTTGCTGGTTTATGTAAAAGTATTTTTTAATTTCTTGTTCCCTTTCCTGAATTACTGAGGCAACTGGCCAAAGAAAAGAGCATGTCTGTACCCCTCTATTTAGCCTAAGAAAACTAGATAAGCTTCACCTGAAAAGCAGAGTGGATGACTAGCTTAGAGGAATTAGCACAAATAAGATAAATTAATGTTTTTGTGAATTTCAAAAAAAAAAAAAAAATCTGTAGAGCTCGAATTCCATACCCACTGACTGAAGACCATGAAACAAGGTGGGGCCCCTGTTGCCAGACTCATGAGTTTATTAAATCTGTCCGGGTGGTCCTCTGGATGCTATGACAGAAGTTTGGAAGGGAGTGATGCCTTGTGTTTAAATACAACCACAGCTAAATCCAGGAGACCTTTTCCACTCCCTTGATTCAGGCCACTAAAGGGGCAGATGCAGGATTTTGTGGGTGTGTGTGCACAGCAAGTATTGCTTTGGTTTGCTTTTTCTTACTTTTTACCCTCCAGCAAATGTGAAGGATAAGCAGTGTTAGAAAAGACATCAGAAATTTTGGCTCAGCACTGGTCCAGATGTCTGCATCTTCACTCACTATGCTACCAATTGCATTTTTAAAAAACAAGAAACAATGTCCCATCTACTTTGGGGACACTGTAGATGAGAATAAGAAAGAAAAAAGAAAAAGAAAGCATTTGCTGGCACAGAGTGATTCTATCATCGGGCCAAGTGTTTTTTAAAAGCCTCTGGGATCTCAAGTTTAATTTTGCTGTAAGGCTCCAAATCCAGTAAAGCTATCACTGGAATCACATTTGTGAGGGCAATTGTCTCAGGATGACTGGAGACACATTTTGCCTTTCAAGCATATGTCTCTGAAATGGTGGTGGCCACCTGGCAGGCTGTTAAATTTCAGCAAGGGATGGAAAATTTATGATTGTTTTTCTTAGCCTGAAGAGGACAGTTTATGGCTCACCCCTAACATGGCTTTACTGTTAACATGCAGATCTTGCATCATCTGTGCAGGTCCTGTTTCAAAATCCACAAGAATGGGATAACAATCAGGCCCAAAGAGACTTTTGCACCATAATCTTGCTGGTGGAAGAGAGATACACAACAAATCCCCTAAAGAAACATCTGCATTAATTGTCAAATCGGCTTTCATCACACTTAGCTCCTGTAAGATGATGAGCTGCTACCAGATGGTGCAGTTGAAGATGATCTTGGTGTCATAAAGGTTATTTCAATCAAATGCACAGGAATCAGCTTTTTGAAAATTAAACTGGCAAGTTGTGTTAACTTCTGGGTGTACAGGATAAAGTCAGCAGAATTCAATCTCACTTTTCTCCTCTCTGGCCAGTCAGGGTCTCCATAGCCAGACTGGGCACATATAGAGTGTGGATTTAAATACAGGCTGGCCACAACGAGGTCCTGATGCTGGAAACTACCTCAACATTCTCTATAAAAGTGTCTCTAGAGTAAGGTGTGGAACTGATTTTAACAAACTTCAGGTCAGTGCAACACTTCTTTACTGTTTCCAGGGTTATCTTCTTCCAGCTGTCTTCAGGAGTTCAGGAACACCCCAAGTTTTCACAGATATTACTTATTTAAAACTGAATGCTTCTATTAATTTTGAACTTTGTTGCTATAGTGGATATTTTCTTCATTTTTGTTAGGGTTGATTTGGTTGATTTGGAGCTTTTTTAGGCTGTAAAAGAAGCCTCAATGTCATTAGAAGATCCTTGAGCTTTCGTAATTTAAATACTTGCAGGATTTTTTTTTTTTTAATATATGTACATACATATCTATACATATTTATGAACATATACATATATATGCACACACACATGTATACATGTATAACTGTGTATATATATTGCATGGAAACAGCAAAAACATGAAAAAGAATCACATGAACATGTCATCATGCATGACAGAAGTTTTTTATGGGTTTCATTCCTTTGAATCCTAAGGAATCAATTTCATAAGGTGATTTCATGTATTAATTTGTTTTTTTTCTTTTACGATGCTTCTGCTGTTTTTTCTTATAGGAATGCCAAGGATTCCAATAAAATTTCTTGTTATTTTTTGTTTTAGAAGCTCTAGCCCAATCTGATCAAACCAGCATTTGGTTTGACTACATCTGAAACACAAGGACTGTGAAAAAAATCTCACCCACACTGAGGTCCCTACAGCTCAGCTCTGCATTCAGTGTTCTGTGGAAGTGGAAGGAAATAGAGGTTGTTAAGTAGAGATTCCTCTAGAATATTTTAAACTGCGGTAATTCATATTATTTTAGTACCAATGTAGATATCCACATTTTATCAGAGGAATCTTTTTTCTACTTCCACCATATATAAAGAATGTACACAGGCAGGTGATTCATCTGACCTCTATCAAACAACTTTTGGGGATGAGATGACTTTGTCTCTGAACGTTCCCCTTCCCACAAATTGTAGAAGGATCATAAATTACTCCAATGGTTTATATTTGATCTGATTATTTCCAATTTATTCTGGTAGTCATGGTTATCATCAGGCCAGTGCATTTCTAGAAAAAAACAATAGGAAGAGTGGGTAGTTAACAGCTTGAGGTTTTCACCATAATGTTGTTTTGCATTTTAAACATACTTTTCCTTCACTTGAAGAAGCAACAACCTTATTTTTCCCTCCGTCAAAATTGTTTTCTTTCAAAAGATTGCTATCAAAACTACTAAAGATTGTAACTCTGCTGACAACATAGGTAGGAGTGATCAGTCAAACACCTTCAAATGATGAAATCACTTTAACTACACTTTGTTTGTGTGCTGCTTTCCAAAGGCCAGGTTATTTCCCTCCTTTCATTCAAGGACATTTTATGGAGTCAATCAATTTTAGTTAAGCATCAGATTTTCCACTTCTGTTTCCACCTCCAAGATTAACTGGAATAATTAAAGTGTGGTTGCTAAGCAAAATGCTGATTACCTTTTTGATGGGTAGAAAGCTCCATCTGGATGTTTCATAGCTTTTATTCATTTTACACAACTGATTTATTTACCTCTTAATAGTACAGAATCATTTTATGGTAATGCAGTGTAAAACAATACCAAATTCATGCAAATACCCAGAGTTTTTCAGTCCCTAGTTCTAGAAGGAAGGGAAAGGGGAATGAACCAGGATAAAATCAGCAAGTACAGATCAGTGAAATACCACGACAAGAACTTCAAAATTTGCTTAGGGAATAAAGTAAAATCAAATTCAATGGTGGATTTTTAAAAAGTATTAAACATTGATCTATATCTAAAAATAATGTCATAATATTGAGCTTGTAAATAGCAAGACACAAGATCCACAGAGTTATAAAAGAACACAAAGTAAAATAAATTATTCTTGCATAAGAAAATCTGTTTAATGTTTGGAATTTTACTGCTGAATTAAGTAATTTGTTATTGAATTAAATTTGGTTAATATAAATCATCAAATACATGGAGTCTAGTGTTGGTTATTTCAGTGGATATCTACCAATATACAGACAGTGAGAAATTCTTCTGATTTACAGCAAAGAATATTGTAAAAAATAAATGTTTTCATAGCACTGAAGGAAATGTAAGTATTGACATCATATTCTAAATAGCAGAAGAACTAAAAATACACTGAAAATTACATTTGAATTTTCACTCTGATTGGAAGAAGTTAGGAAAAGAAATTACCAAGATGGTGGGAGTTCCTTTTTTTGGATTCCTTTTTCTATATTAAGATACATTGTTTTAAAGCTCTTGTGAAACATTTCCTACCAGACACAAAGGAAATTTCTCCTTGCTTTGGTAAAGTCTTGCTCTGAGTTATGACAAAGCAAGTACATTTCAGCAGATGGAGTAAGTGGCAGCAGATTTTCCCTTCTCTTTGATGATACACCACCAATCCCATCAACAATTAGAATAACAATATATTTACTTGCGTTGCTCTGGTGCTTTTGGGGTCACAATTCTCCAGCAGCTGGGGCAGCAGAACATCCCTGTGCCAGAAAGTCTTGCAACCTGGAATTCTGCTACTCTTGCCTACAATTTCAATGCCAGCCTATTCAACACCAGAGTCCAAGTTTGTGTTCCAATCCCTTGGCACACAAACCCCAACAACCACCCAGCAAGAGCATCCCTCTTCTCCTGAGCTGTTCATTGCTCTGCCACAAAGTCCTGTTGGACAATCTCTCTGGAATTTAGCATGTTATGACTATTACAAGAGTTTATACACTAATAACTCATCCCTTCCCTTTTTAAATAAATAAATAAATAAATAAATAAATAAATAAATAGGTTTCTTAATAAGACAACTGTGAAATCCCACTCGTAAGATGGTGCAGCCCCATGGGTCAGTAGAGGCTGGGGAACAACAGGCCAGGTGCCACAGCTCTGAAGAAAACCCCTTGGGGTCAGGGCGGGCAGCAGCTGTACCTGAAGCCTCATGATGACAAAGGCAGGCTCTTCTAAGGCTGTGAAAAGATACAATGAGTGCAAGTTGCAAAAAGGAGCATTCTGGTTAAGTTAAATGAACATTTATTCACTGTGTTGCTGCAGAAACCTGTGCGTAGAGGGGTGAGCCCATATCTGTACTCAAGGGTTTTAAGAACTTTGATGGACAAGGTCCTCATAAACCTGTCCTAACTTTTTTGTCAGTCCTGACTGAAAAGAAAGTTGGAATAAAGACCTGGAGGTTTTCCTCCTGACATTGCCCATACCTCAACTCCAACCTCTCCCAGTCACATCTGGTTGTCTCACAGGCAATTTCTGCAGATTTGGTCTCCTTCACATCCTTGGGACTTCTCCCTGACAGCCAAGACTACCAAAATTTTCCAAGTGAAGCCTTTGCTGTTTCCTTAGGCAACAGTCTCACCGAATTCCTTGGATTTGCTCCCGATCCATAATAGTTTATGGATGGCAGTTTATAATCTGACTGAAAGGATTACAATCTAAAGGAAAGGCAATTCAGTTTCCTGGAGGAAAGGCATTCTCCTGAGCACTGGAGAAATCTTTGAAGAGGGACTTTTTCCTCCAGAGATGTGCTCACGTCTTAGCCTTAAAGGTCAGATTACTCAGGTATCATCAGGCCTCAAATACCTGGCTCCTTACCGGGTTTTAATAAAAAACAACTAAGCACACAAATAAATGGGTGAAAACGCTACTTTTTCAGCCATGTTTTTCTAGTTCACATTATCATTTTTTCTAATATAAAATTGCTTTGTTTTCTTGGCCAGTGTTACCTCGTTACTTGTGTGGAAAACTAATTAACAGGCACAATGTATTGCACTGCAGGCTTCCTGTGTTGTGTAAATTAAGATGATGATGAACTTCTCACTCCCATCATTGCTCTTACAGTTCTGTTACTCAACCTGCTGCCACTCTCCAAACAAAACATGAAACTTCTTCCTTTATGTTTCACAGGCCACATTCAAAAGGGCAGTGGTTTATTACACACGTAATTAGAACTCAATTTTCCCAACAAAAATCTGGTGTTTAACTGGATACGCATTCCAGGAAAGGTATTCATCCTTAGGAATATAAAAATATGGTAATGTAAAGTAGTATATTTACAAAGAGATTTCTCAAAGCCAATTAGAGGGATTGGATACTAAATTGTCATTGAGTATAAATGGAAATTGGTGCTTGATTGTTCTCTAGTTCTTCAAAACTCCTCCCTTAGTGATACGAGCAAACTTGAAGAGACATCTTGTCTCCTGCTTTAGGAGCAACATGAAGCTGGATCCCGAGCTGACATAAATCAACACAGCTCTGACAGGTCTCTGTTGATTTATACCAGCTGAGAAATTGTGTCTCTGCACAGATATCTATCGCTGAGCTGTTGAATGATTAATATTCACATCCTTATTTAGCTTTCTACCTTTGTCTCGGGTTTGTTTTGCTTCACATCCATCAGATGATTCCTGAAAAGGTATTTTGTACTAATTTATTTCTACCACATGCAGTTCTAAGATTGTCTAAAACTGCAGTGAATGTTTCCTGAGACTGTTAGAATTGAAAAGGTTTAGAGAGCAAAACAAAAACATTTTCTTTTCTAAGCTGTTTTTTTCCAATTTGTGCACACTATACTTATTCATTTGGGAGCCAGGGAAAATGTTGCCTGCTAATGGAGAAGGAAAACATTTATTGCTAATAGAACCTTAACGTGTCCATATCACTGTATTTCTCTGATTTGTATTAAAGGAACCATATTTGCACTCATTACAGAGAAAATTGACCATTTTGCATGAAAAGAGGTAGTGTAATTATCAACATATTGGCACCGAACTGCAAAAAAGGGGATAGGATAGAACTGCAAAAAGGGGGACAGGAGGACATAATAGCATGTTTTAAATACTGCCCTTCATCCCAGACCTAATTAAATTTTTTTTGTACAGCATCTTTGAACCGTGAGATGCAGAGGTTGTCCCCTTGCTGTGAATTTGACTCCGAAGCATTTTTCTTTAATCGCATTGTAGTTCTCTATACAGGAACCCCTCAGTACTGCAGTGAGGCTCCAAAAAAGCAAACTGTATCACATTGCTATTAAAAGAGCCCAAGGAGTGCTTCTGTTGGACATTATGAACTGTTCTTCAACACAAAAAAACCCAAACCAAACCAGAAAATTAAAACGGAGACAGTGGCATTCAGAGCTGTTGTTTCTGAAAAGAAAAGAGTTGTGAAAGCAGTGATGAAATGGTGCCAAAGCCACAGGTCCACCCTGGCACAAGGGAGAGCTGATACTTTACAATTAAGACTCTAAACCAGCTACAGTTCAATTAACTTCCCTTCAATAAAACATCTGTCATTGTGGAATTTGCATAGGCAACCTGCTTCAAAGAAATATGCTAACTTAAATAGAAATTAGATCGATATAAGTATTTTATGTATTTCTTCCAAGATCACGTGCAAGGTATTGATGACTTTCTTGCTTAATTTTCTTCAGTCTCTCCCCTGTGAGTGATTTATAAGGAAAAGTCTCAGTGAAGCAATAATAATTCCTTAGGGCATAAATACCACATCTGTACACAAACCTGACTGATAGCATGGTGGCAGAAATTTAATGTTTATTTATGTACATGGGAGATTCAATTTAATATTGGCTCAACTTTTTATCACTATTTGTATTTGCTTGCATACTGAAATGTGGGTAATTTCAGAACATGCATAAATTCCTCCAAATAAGCTAAGGGAGAAATCTGATAGCTTTCATTGCCTACACATTTCCTGGAATTATTAAACTATTTTTAGATCCTACCATTCCATTTTTTTTAATTTAATTGATTTGAATACAAATAAATAAAAAATTTTCATAAGCTGAAACTCATCCCTGTGCCTCTGTAGCAATTTTAACTATTTAAGCCTCATTTCAGAATTTGTGTTCAGGCATTATTCCAGTCCCTTCCTTGGGGATTTTCAGGACACCCTGAAGCTGACTGTAGCCACTATGATATTTTATTCTTTTTTCTGCACAACAGGTGAGAAGCAGAACCAGGCAAAGAAATCAGCTCATATAGAAGAGACATGGGTCTGGCTTTCCATCCCTGGAAGTGTCCAAGGCCAGGTTGGAATGGGGCTTGGAGAAACCTGGTCTAGTGGAAGGTGTCCCTGTCCCCCAGGGGGAGATGGAGCTGGATGATCTTTAAGGTCCCTTCCAGCCTAAACTATTCTACGTCTTTTTAATTTAATATTCTGACTCTTAAAATGCAGATGAACACCTGGTGTGATGTTATATATAATTTGCTGTTTGGTTTGCTGGAAGATATCTCCAGAGCACTCCTAAACCACTAAAAGAAGGATGTTTAATGGAAACCTCTAACAAGCAAACTTCCCCAGCTACTCTCCCAGAGTGGAGTTGGGAAGCAAAGCTGCAGAGAGGGGAATGTGCTGCTGTGGCTGTGCAGATAAAACACAACGAGATAACAGCACTGGGGCACAGCCTCAGCCCTCGGGACAGAAGGATCTGAGAGGATTGGCTCTGTGTGGGAAGCTGGAAGCTGCAATGGTCCGAGGACCTCCCAGGAATGGGGGAATGTGGAGTAAAATCAGGTCAGCTGCACTGCAGGCTCAGGCTGTGCAAGGAGAGGCTAAATTTGGCTGAATTTGTGCAATCCTACCAGAGAAGAACAGCTTCTGTTCCTAACAGAATAGGTAGGGGAAGGGGAAGAGAAAAGAAAAAAAGGTGTGGGGGGGGAACCCCCAGATTATTTGAATCCCCCCCAATGAGTCTGGAAAACAAGAAATTATTTTTAAAATTTTTGGCATTATCACACATTCCAATGGCTGAATATGTACCTCTGTGGTTCTGCCCTGTTCTTTTTCTGCAGCTATGAAAGATAAACCTGAAAAGTGTCCTTCTAGCCTTCACAACTTTTTAAGCTTACCCAGGAGACTGAAGATTCTGAAGTTCAACCAAACACAAAAATCTGATTTACACTTTTTTTTT
>VWZT01009603.1:143169-179736 GCA_013397055.1 Pachycephala philippinensis
TAGGAGCTTCTCATTTATTTGAAATTACATTTTTGCTGCCTTTAGTATTCTCCTGAATTTTCTAAATGTTTTTCTGTTAGAAGCTTGCAAAGCTTGCTGGTGTCTGCAAGTTATTAATAAGGACTACATTAAACCAATCCATCAGCCCTGGCACTCAATCACAGTAAGTGAAACAGACGTTCTGCTGCAGTGTCTCCCTGGAAAGGGCTACAAAGAAACGTGTTTGCTTGGACTTTTAGCACTTCTTGATTGACCACAGTGTATTTGGAATTAAAACCTTTTAATTTAACTGTTAGTAACAGAGGAAATTGTCCATCTACAATGATGACTTACTCAAACAGGACTTTTGATGTCTCCCTTTAGTTCTCACCTATACCATAAAAAAGAAGATTTAAAAAAAAAAAAAGTTGAAGTTCCTTATTCAGAAATCAGACTATTTCAAATTTGAAAGTGTGTATAAATCCTAATCAAATATTTACAAAGACATTTCTAAAGACCACTGATTAAATGCCCAAATATTGGTATTGTAAAAGAGCTCCATTTTTGGTTTTGGACATGCTTAACTTTATTTGGTATCACCTTATTCCATGAGCCCAGCTTTGGAAAACAGAGTTGTCCAGTGGTGCAATCTTGAAAGAAGTTTTTACCAGTGGAAAGACCAGGGGTAATGACACAGAAATATCATAAGAAACACACCCTAGTGCAGGCCATGTCATTGGTAACTTTTAAAATAAACATGAAATAAACTTTTACAGACCCAAAAACTGCTATACCAACAAATTATGCCTTAAAGATGAGTACTGGGAAATCAAGCATGATTTTTGAGGTCATTGTGGTGTTTCCCTTCCTTTCAGTCAAAAAATAGTTGCATTTACATAAAGAGACAATATAATTTCCTGGGCTGTAATCAGCTGTGAGATTGATTTACACAGAATCAAGGACCAGTTGAGGCTGGAGGGGGCCACTGGAGTTTGTCCAGTCCAACTGAAATTCAGCCCTGATCCAGGCAGGGTCTTTGGGGGGAGGCTGCTGAGGACTTTTGCCTGTTTTTTCTTTGGAACTAAACTTGTGGAAAGCCACATCAGGTGGGCTGCCAGTATGAACATCACTAAACACGTGAGTTTTTTAAAGCTGAGGCGAGTGCTTTCAAGGACAGCATTTCTCATAAGCATTTGGAAATGTCAGTGAGTACAACTTATCTGTCAAGCTCACAGATTGACAGCATTAGATCCAGGTAATGCATTAACCACAAGCTTTCATCAGCTGATTTGGCTTCTCTGTCACTTCTGCACAGCACTGTAATGTTGATATTGGCTTAAAAACTCGGTATTACTTGGTCACATATTTTTGAGCCCATTCTCAGGCAAGAGTGATCATTGAAAAACTGCCAAAATACAGTTTCCAAGGGAAAAAAAAATGCACTTTCACTGAGGTAAAAAAGTTTAATGGGAAAGGATTGTACTAGAAAAAATGAAAATTCAGAGCTGGGGTTTCAGCTCTAAATTTGGGCATTCTTTGTAGATTTCAAAGCACTTTAGATAACTGCTAAATGTGACTCTCCCTATGTTACAAATGTGGAAAGACCAAGTCAAACCACAGGTTATTATAGCTGAGCTCTCAGGTACAAATTTCAGCCACTGAGCAGAAATAGCTGGATTTGCAGAAAGGCAGAGAAACCTGAAGAAGGCTCATTGTAGGCAGCACAACTCCAACTCCAGCCCAGGAAAAACTAATCACAGAACGATTTAAGCTGGAATAGACCTCCAGGATCATCAAGCCCAGCCTCTGGCTGGTCACCACCTCGTCAACCAGACCCGTGCACTAAAAGTCAAACAGATCTCAGCCTGAATTTTGCTGCTACAGAGATAACAGCCTGGGTCTATCCTGGGCCTGTCCTGAGGGATGAGTGAGGGATGTGGCAGATGTGTTATGGATGAGGGAGAAAGGGTAAGTAGTGCTTTCAGAAAGGGCCACAGCTGCCACCACATCACTTGATCGCGGTGTCACAACGCTGTCTCTTTTTCCTAGGGGCAAAACACACAGGAAATCCTTATTCTTGTCTTGCTTCCACCTGCCTCCTGCAGCACTCAGCTGTCTCTTCTGCCTGCCCCAGGAGCTAATAACTCTCTCAGCAAGTCAATGAAAAAGACACAAATCACCTGCCAGTCAGTCCTGTCTGTCACTGAGTGGTCCACTCTGCTACCCACAGATAAATCTACTGTGACCACGCTTGTCACTGTCCTGGAGGTCAAAGCTGATGTAAACCAAAGGGACCTGGTTTATGCCTCCTGAAAATAAGGCCCATTCCATCTGTCTATTTAAAAACTGAAAGACATAAACAATTACAAACACTTCAAAGATTTCACTGTCCTACCTTGTAACAAGTTCCAAAGCTTATCTGTGTTGATAACAGACTTTTCTCTCTCTCCTGGCTGATTTGCTTGTTTGACCCACTTTTACAACACTTTCCCTAAAGGTAACACAAAACCTTTCTGAGTTGCTCATGCAACTTTTGATCATATTTAATAACCAGGACCTCTTTTTGAAGGCTGTGTGTGACTATTCGCACTGGGAGAAATCCCAATGGCTTTTCATCGTCCAAGGGATTATTTGCATATTGGGTCAGGCAACAGATCTCAGCAGCTCCATCTCTCTCAGTCAAATACACAGAACTTGAACAAAAAGATAGGATTGGCTTGTTATGTGTGTGATCTTATTTTTTCTGTCATCAATAATTGTCAGTTCTGTAAACACGTGGGATTGTGGACATCTGATAAACTGGAATGTATGGGAAATGTGCTGAAGGGGTTGGCAGACATGACAGGGGGATTCTGGAAGCTGTACCTGCTTTCCTCTTCCTGTTTGCACTTTTATATAGAGCTCCAATATTTCTATCTCAAAACCCCTGTAACTTACACAGTTATCCTTTTTACGTGACAAGGCACACTGTTGACTCATATGGTCGTTGACTCAACCATCAACCCAGACCCAGAGATCTCTTTCTGTGGAGCTGCTCTCCTGCCTCCTGTCCCCCAGTTTTGATGTAAAACCAGGATTGCCCCAGCCCAGGTGCAGAGTCCAGCCCTCTGGAGGTACTTGTTTTCCTTCCAAACTGTTAAAGAAGTCTATAACTGACTAGTTGAAACAAATATTACAGAATCACAGGAGCAAAGAATGGTTTGGGCTGAAAGGGACCTTTAAAGGTCACCTAGTTCAACCCCCTGCAATGTGCAGGGACAAGTAGATCAGGTTGCTCAAAGATCTGCCCTGACCTTGAATGTTTCCAGAGATGAGGATCTACTGCCATTCTGGGCAACCTGTGCCAGTGTTTCACCACACCTATTGTAGCAAACTGCTTATATCTGGACTGAATCTACACTCTTTTAGTTTAAAACCACTATCCCTTGTCCTATTTATCTTTTAGACACATAAGCTGAAGCAATCTTTGTGTCCCAAATCACAGTTAAGGCCCAGTGATGCAAATGTTGATTAATATGTAGTAAATATATGTAGTATTCTGTAAACATTTTTTAATGTATATTTATTATGATTTGTCCTGTCAGCTAAATGCCACATTGTCAAGATTTAGTGATGAAGTGGGAATTGATATGGTAATGATGGCAAAGCAAAGCAGAAAGCAAGAAAACAGCATTTTTTTAGCAATTCCTTCTTTTTATTTGAGTTTCTGAGTAGTTATTTGGAGTATGGATTCAGACCAGAGATGTACAGGTACTTTTCTACACAGGAGGGAGTTTTCTAAGTTCTTGGTCAATGCAGACCAAGTCAATGTATTTAATGGAGTTTAGGAGGATTTCAGCTGACCCCAAAGCACAAGGAGTTTTAGCACCTGAGGTAAGATTCTAGATTCCAGGGTTAGCTGCTTGAATTGAGTGACACAATCTCACCTGTAGTAAAAATCCTTTTATGGAATAATTCCTTGTATTTCTGCACTCAGGAGTCACTAGAAATCCTCTCCTGAGGAGGGTCAGGAGGTGAAGAACCCGTGAAGGGATAAGGGACACAGGGTTATAATGAATGACCTACTCAGCAGTTCTTTTATTCTCATCTGAGAGCATCAGGATGTATTTCTCTGTTGCCAGCAAGTCACTGGCAAGTTCTGTGGCTAATTAGCCAAATCACTTTAAACAATGGGTGACTCCTTAAAGTAGGAAGCAGCAGCCAGCGGAGATACGTAGAGTAGAAAACCTCTCAACACTTCTAAGGCTAATGCAGAAGACAAACATCTCCTGAAAATGGTTCATCCTGGCTTAAGTAAGTTCTAAAATTCCTTGTTAAACCTCCCCATATTGTACACAGGGAACATTTGACTAAAGTAGATCTACATGCCTGTATTTTTGATTTTTGAAGTAAGGTGATGTGGATCTCAACCACCCTGGTCAGGTGAGCAGGGATAAACCAGGGCTTTAGTGTTTAAAACTCAAGTGAAACATTCTAATTAATCATTATGGAACTCAGAGAAGTCACATATTTTTCATTTAAAATATTTTAATTGTCAATCACTCTTCAATGAACTTGAGATATCTTATTTGCTGAAACCATGTCTCACTCCAGCTTATTTTCTTTATCTGCTCCTCATTATTATGCTGAAAGGTATGAAGCCAAAAGGATTTAACTTAACATGAAACCCAATGCCATTAAAACCTGAATGAAGATAAAACGTGAGGTGAAAAAAAAAAAAAATCCAAAATGCCATGGAAAAAATACCAGAAATTTGCACCAGAGTATTCCCCATTACCATTATCAACTCAAGAAATGCAAATGAAAAAGAAACCAATGAAGGTAGAGGAAAGCCCATGTTTAGGACAGAGCCTAACAGTGCACTGCTGTCATTCATGTAAGTAAAAGTTAAATTTTACTATGCTAATGTAATTTTTAACTAGAGGAATCATTACCTGAACAACAGTTCTATTTCTTGGAGGGAACTTAATGAGTTTTGCCTGAAAGAGTGACAGGAGCTTTTCCTTTCAAAAAGTAAAGCACAGTAAAAAATGCTGGAAGTCAGAGCTTTTACTAGGATTTGGTTGCAGGTGAAAAATGGAATGTAGCTATTGTATTTCAGCTCCTCCTCTATCCCTCGACTTTCAGGTTTAACAGCAGAGGACAATATTCATAGCAAAAAGGCATTAACTTCATTTGCATTGAGTTAATAACAGATGAAGTTCTTGCCAGCCAGCTCCTTGCAGTGCACTGAATGAAGCATAGAATTGATTTAGTACACCCAGTAAAATTAAGTGGACATTTTGCAATGCCTGAATTAATTGCAGGATGTATTTTTGTTTATTACTTCCGAGGGAAACTTCAGTGGTTCTCATTAAATGCATGGGTGGATGGATGGGTGGGTGAATGATTGATGATACAGGATCAAATATAGCCAATTATTTTTCCATTTCTTCTAGGCATATTGCTCTATTAAGAACCAGAATACAGCAATAACAATCAAACTTAGCAGAGCCATCCTTATTTGCTCTTTAAGGCTGAAATTCATCCCTGTGAATATGCACAGCAAACACCCTTTTGCATTTCTCCTTCCTCCCCACAAACACTTGTATTCATTAACAAGACACTGACATTTACAATAAGGACAGATTTTCAAAAGTGTTTACTTTTAGAACTGCAAAATAAGTAATCACGTTTTCCAAGGAGCTTGCTCATATTGGTCATTCACAGCAAGCTACCCTCCTCTGAAGAACACAGCCCAGCTGCCCACTCAGGCCTCAGAGGAGCTTCCTGGGATCAACAACAGGAAGAAATAGAAGAATAATTTCATTACCCTGTTTCAAACCCTTCCTTAAAACCTGTGATGTGAAAAGAAATAGACTAAAATACTGGATAAGTATATCTGTTCGATACCCAGGAAAGGGCCCAGTCTGGTTTTTTTTTCCTAGTGGGGTTCAGCAGTGACAGGGGGATGCAATTCCCACACTGCATTCCAGCATTGAGTCAGGGCTGTTTCCTTGTCCTCACCCCTGGGCACAGCACTGTTTGGAAAGTTGTTTTACCATCCAAACAAACAGAAGAATATTTCAAAGTGGAGGCAGTTGCTGTCTTGGGTCTGTACCCTCATCCTGGTTAATATCTGTGGCCTCACAGCTTTTCCTTTCCCTCTCTGTCTATACCCAACCTTCACCAAAGACCTAAAATGTTATTTTCAAACACCAAAGCCCATTTTTCGCCCTGTCTTTTTGTTATGGTGGAATCATGATCCATTAATTAATTCCCTCCAGCCCAATTAACTGCACCCAGAAATCTGTGACTGATCACACTTTGCTTTCTGGAGCTTCATTCACCCAGACTAGAATTTACTTCAAAATTTGGTAACTGGCAACTGCTGCAGCTGTCATTTGAAACTTCAGCTTGCTTTTGCATGGATTTTTTTTTTTTTTTTATTTAACCTTACACCTATTTCTAGTTTCTAAACTACAAAAAAATCAACTAAACTAAACTAAAGCTTTAGCTTTGTGTTCACCTCCTCAGCAAAGGTAAGCCTCCCTCTGAGTTCAGACATTCTTCTCTTGAACAGAATTTTCCTTCCTCGCAGCAGGTTCCCTCTTCCACCTTATAATCCCATACTATCATGCCTCTCTAAGGATACAGCAATGTGTACATTCCCAGAAAGTGTCTTCATTCTGCCTGAATTTGTCACATTTATTGACTTTAAAAAAACCCACCAGATATTCCTTATTTCTCAGAGCTGATTATCTTGTTTTACATATTTTTAACTTAATTTTTTTTATATTCTCCATGTCAAATCCAATTGGTCATGTGATTTGCCTACATTCACCTTAAATAAAGGTATGTGAGAACTTCTAAATATGGTTGATTCGACCCCACCACCCCTAAATTATCTATGGGCTGCTCTGACCACATTTTAAATGAAGATTTCCAGAGCACAGCACACACAAGCAGCATCAGCTCCAGGCACGGTCTTGTTTTAGTACCTCGTTGTAAATAAGAAATAAATCTGCTTCATCATACCAGAGTAAAAATGAAGTAACAGAAGGTTTAGTAACATAAGAAACATCTTATTTTCTCAGAAGCTAGACCTAGTGAGCTGCAACCTCTACACTGAGCTGTTTAATCAATTCTGCATTGACTTCACTAGTCAAAACATTTATTTTGAATGTCATTTATGTTTAAATTGATTAATTTTATTTGATCCCTTTCTGAACTGACCCTGAGTCTTTAAAGATATGGGTTGTTTATAAATATTTGTTTAATAACTGTGATGATTAACTTGTAGAGTTTTTCATCTGTTGTATTAAGAGGTTTTATATGTTTTCTTTAGCTGTTCACTGATGACTTCTAAGTCTATTGTCACTTATTTTTGCTGTCGGACAGCAAATGGAAATGTTTTGGTTGGGAGTCTAGACATGCTCATGGAAATCCTTTTGAAGAACAGTGAACTTGAAGAAATATCTAATCAAATGGGGTTTTTGCTGAAAAATCTGTGAAACCTTTAGGAGGAGTGAACACAACTCACGGCTTTCTGAGGAGTACAGTGATCACTATGCTCAGACTAATCACCATGAAACAATCCCAGCATCAGATTTGTACCCATCACCAAGCAATGTGTGTTTCCCAGCTCAAATATCAGTGTTTGGATGGAAACACAATGATAATAATGCACTGCAGCTCCTTCCCTGCCACAGAGCAGGTGAGGAGGAGGAGCACAACCCTGTGATCCCGTCTGCTAAATCCATCACTGCTGGTGCTGAGAGTGACAAAAGCCAAGTTTTAACTGCATCTGCCTGGGACAGCTGAGTTTGGGGTCTGGTGCCAGGGATTAGCTGGAACCAAAGCAGATGATCATCCAGCTTGTGTCTTGATCTAACTACAGCCATACCAAATTGTGTTTGTGTTCCAGCTACTCCCACGTGCAACGTGAGGAGGTGATGAGGCTGAAATCTGTCAGCACAAAACCAGAATGTGTTTGACACATGGTGGTGGTAGTTTGGCCATAACAGAAGTCCTAGAAGCTCTCATGCTTTCCTGTATTATGATGTATCCAGACAAAATGCACCTAATTTCCTCTTCAAATATAACTAAAGCCTTATTTTAATTAAAAGGTGATAAAGTTTCTTTTAGATTAAAAAGACAGCCAGTCTTCTGAGAAATATGGAAACTGCAAGGGGAAAAATTGTAGCATGTATATAAGTGAGTTGCGCTTGTGATGTTGAGGTTGGAGTGAAGGCAGCTTTAAAATAAGATTCTTGAGACTCACCCACATCCTCCATCTCAGGCACTGTCTTTTTAGCTAAGTCTGCTCCATGGAATTTCCAGCCTCAATATCACAATTCTGTGAGTCCCAGATGAGGGCTTCAGCTTCCAGTTAACAGATACTTTCTTGGCAGCAGATCTGATCTTTACTTTAGAGCTGCCAATCTTTACAACTGAGAGACCTCTTGCTCCACCGAGGAGCTGCAGAACTCCCGCTCATTGTGCTGTCAGTGAAGGCAGGTAATTGTAAAAAATCTGATTTGGGCTGAGTCATGCTCTGGTTCTGCCTGGATTTCTCTGTTGTCCATATCGTGAGTCTAAAGCAGAGAGTTTAGGTATGTGGCTCTCCAAAATTAGGTAAATAGGACAAATTTAGGGGGTTTTTCCCAAATGTGAACAAACTAGAACAACCATGGCAACATCGCCCAAAATTTCTGCACTTGTTTTGTAAAGACAGAAAAAAAACCCCACCCAACAACATTTCTTTATAACCAGAAAGAAAGGAGCCTCTTTTCAACTGTGACTCTGACAAAAACAACATCAGTGTGTGGAAAGGTTGAAGTAGATATTGACTTGATCTACCAAGGTTTGTTTGCAAAAAACCTCCTCCAGCAATCAATGTCTGTGCTCTCTGGAAGTGCGGTGTCAATTCTGACCTTCAATCATGGATCAAACAGTCTTGATTTTTATCAGGAAATAAACAAATGGGTTCATTATTTACCTGGTAGAAATTTTCTCTTTGACATGAGAATACACCACGCTTACACGGGGTTTGGTAGCTGCAGCACTTCATCATTTTTATTTGGGAAATAAGAGAAGAAGAGAAGGTAAAGCTGCATTATTACATGGCAGTAATTATTACATGGCTGTCATTTAGACATGACAGACTGCAGCCTGTGCCAGCTTTTCTTCCTTTCTCAAGCCAGATTTTGCTAGTGTCTGCAGCCTATTTAATATATTAGTGATGAAGCAAATATTTCTGCTGAAGCAATCACCCAACCATAGGAGCATCTGCATGAAAAATTCATGTGCCTACACAAGTGCATGACAATCTCTAATAGGAATCCATATCCCCTAATGCTGGAATCAGGTGCATTTCTAACAAGCTGCAGGTGGAGACGTGAAGAAATTAATTGCAAGGGCCTTGGTAATTGTTCAGACTTCATCTTAAATATGCTGGTGAATCTGTTATTTTTCGGTAATTTACTTTTTGTTGGATTCACAATAAAGAGCCTCATCTCTTATCTCCCTCCAAGGCATGTGATGGACACAAAAGCTGTCCATGAAGAGAAGGAAAATGAAACATTAAAAAGGAAAATGCCGATTGAGGTAAGGAGATAAAAGCTGTGAGAAGAAAAAAAAAAAAGAAAGACAAACACAGAGTTATGACAGGGAGAGAAGAAGCAGAAATCTAGTTTTGGTGGAATGGAAATCTGCCTGCAGTGATACGGTGGGACACTCGTGTCACACCAGAGATGTTACCCTGTGCAAAAGCCCAGTGCCACTAAGTTTAAGAAGGGGAGCAAGTAAACTGGGATTCAAGCTCCACCACCCTGCAAAGCTGAGTAGATTTTCTGATAACCTAAAAACAAATCCCAGCTCTGAAATATATTTTTTTTATTCTCACACCACAACAAAACATTGCTGTTTTACCTCCTGTGGGATAGATAAGAGGTGTATTGCCAGACTCAACCAGTGAAATAGCTGCAGATCTTACATATTCTCCTTCTTGGTCCCAACCTGGCGGTTGTGTGCTTGATTGCTTCTCTGCAGGAAGTCTGATGATCCTGTTTCCTTGAAGAATATTAAAGCCTAGAGTGCCACAGAGCACACCTACCCTGCAGAGCACACCGCTGTGGAAAGGCACCCTGCTGCTTTAAACGAGGCACTGTGTCTGCCTCTGCTCCGTGTTCAGCCTGGCACAGCACGGCCCCCGAGACAGCAAATCCTCCTCTGAGCTCTGTCCAAGCACAGCAGTCACAAACAGCCTCTCCCTAAATGCCCTCTCACCTCTAGCTGATTATAACTTGTGTGCCCCCTTCCCTGAAGCATCCCAGAGCCTCCCCCGGTGTGCTCAGGTGCATCTGCTTTGGGATCCAGCTGCTGGGAAAGCACAAGTTCCCCACACACCCCACAGGCTCAGGGATGCTGTTCTCTCCATTTGTGTGGGATCAGCCAGGATTTGTCTCCTCCCAGAACCGAGGTTCATCTCAGCAAATTTGTGTGCCCAGCATCTCATTTTGCTTCTTGCCTGAGTTCCCTCTGCATTTAATAGAGAGCCATTCAGGACATGATTCACCTCACCCATCTTGGACATTATTTTGGGGATGTGATTGACCAATCTCTGCTGGTGTTTGTCTCAGTTAACTCGTGCTTGATGGTTGGCATAGTCTAAACACTCAGCCAGTAAACAGCAAAATTTAGGTGGGGTATTTCAGGAATATGTGACAAAATATTCCTATTGTTCAGCTCAATGAAACCAGGCTCAAGTCAACGAAGCTTAAAATTCAAACAAGAACAGCAGCTCGTGGGTTTTTTGAGCTGTTACTCTGCTGAGGGTTTCCTCTCTGGTCACCTTCTCCTGCCATCAAGCTTTGACTGTGTTGCACACTTTAAAAAAAAAACCAAACAAAAGCTCTTCAACATAATTTAATTGGACAAAGGTAGGCAGAGGTAACCCTAAGTATAATCAGCTTTCTGCCCTGTTTGATAGGAAGAAAGAAGGAGTCCTCTTGTCCAGTCCAAATGATGTTTGCAAATCGCTGCTTGGAACTAACTCATGATGACACAATTTCCTTTTTGTCTGAGGAACCTTTGTATCCATCATTTTTCTGTAAACTGTTCTCAAATGTGGTCTCTCAGTTGGTACAAAGCCCTGAGGAGATGCAGAGCTGCTGAGCTACAGCCAGCAGGTTCCCCTGGGAAGTTTTGCTTTTAAACAAACTGGAAATGCCCATGGAACTCTTCCTAAATGCTACTTTCTACAACTACCTTGGAAGTGTTTGTTTATTTGAGTAACAGGAAATAGACTTAACATCCAGTATCTGTTTTTGTTTGGGTTTTGGGGTTTTTGGGGTTTTTTTCATGGTCATTTCTGTTATTTGTAGGGCAAATAAAAATGTATTTCACCTCAAAAGGTGTGACAGCAAAAACTGTTGCAGGTTCCTCTGAGTCAATATTCCATAAAGCTCTTTGTAAAATGGATGATGAATACTGGCAGAGAAGAAAGTTGGCAACTGCTTTCTTTACTATTTATATATTAAATTTTACTATCTGATGACCATGTGTGGTCTTTGGGGATTATTGCAATAAAACACTTTTATTGTTCCATACATATTCTGCTACAGTTAGTATTGGATTCCGTTTATGAACTGATGTTACCTGCTTAAGATACCATTTTCAGAGAATGCATGCAGAGCAAAAATATGCTTTTGCAAGGAAGATATTAGATAAATATTGTATCTTTGTCTTTGTAGTCTGGTTTCCGTAGCAACTTGAAGTTGCACTATCATTTGATCAGCTCTTGACTGGAAAGCAAAACATTATTTTGGTCCAGAAAAGAAAAAAATAAAAAGAGTTATTACCATCTTCAGTAAAACATATCATAGTATCCTTGGTAACACCACCATCAAAACCAGAGAGCATGCACTTAGGCTGAAAAATCAGCTATGTTCCTGAAGTTTTGAAGCATATAAAAGGGGAGAGAAGGTGGGGGAAGGCAAGGAAAAATGTCTTTTATAAAAATTAATGGTGGATTGAGGTGCCAGGGCCAGCTGGCAGAGGGACAGTGGCATCTGTGTCCTGAGGAGCTCTGAGAGACACCATGAGATGAGAGTGGGAGGGATGCTACAGAAGATCAGATGTGCCCTGTACAAGGCACAGCTTCCCTTTCTAGTTTTCAGCTGGAATAATTGTTCCTTTTATGAACTGAAAGCTTTTGGGTCATCTTTGTTGAAAATGAAGCTGCATATTTACGTGTCTTAGTTTCCTGTATACTGAGGGAATGGAGGTCTTTCATATGTAAATCTGATTTCAAGAAAGATATTAAACCAAATGAATATAGAGTTAAAATACATTGGAAAATACTCTCTTCTCCACTTAGTGCTTATCCAGTTTTGATCAAGTCTTTACAGTCAGATTAATTGTGCCAGAAAAACCCTTTCTTTGGGAAGCTCTCTGCTGAGAGAGGTCCCAAAATATTGCCTCAGAGTGGGACTATTTGGTAATGTGGAAACTTTTGTAGTGAAAAGGACACTTTAAATTCAGACAGCAGCTTCCACAGCAACTGGGTAGTTGTGTAGAACATTTTGTTAGCATGTTTCTAGTTTTCCAGCCTACGTTACTTGCAGCACACCAGTCCCACAACTTGTTGGAATATTTAAAATGGAACAAACTGGACAGAAATTGCCAAATCTTGATCTTCAAAACATGCCAGGCAATGAACTTGATTTTATGACATCGCAAATTATCGCTAGACATGATCAAAACTTCATTTATACTTCACAGTCCTCTGCCAATGAAAGAAAATTCCTGGCAAATCAGTACTGCACTTGCTCCCTCTCTTTCTCTTTTTGTCCATCTCATTTTCTCCTAAATGCTGACAAGGCCCAATTCATGAAACAGATAATGTTGAAGCTTTGCTAAATGCATGACAGTTGTAATGGTTATTTACAACGTTTTACTTCTGAATTCAGATGAGCAGTTCTAGAGCTAATCTCCGATATTTTGCATTCATCATGAGCTGATGTTTCCTAGGTATTCACTGGTGATGTGATTTACATTCACACTGATTTTCTATAAATGTTGAACTTCTGTAAGTGACACTGGAATACTTTCTCTGAACCTGAAAATAGACAAGTCGTGCTTAAAAACAGTGAATGAAAATTTGAAATCAACAGCTACCATTAAAAATTTTAATTTTCCCCATTTCCAGAGAAGAATATCTGCAGGGATATGAAATTTGGCTTGACTGTGCCATTACACAAAGCACTGAGGAAGAGGCTCTTGTGTACTTACAGAGCAAGTAGCAGATACTCATACCTTAATTTCCTGCCAAGGCAGGCCAGTTCAGTGTCTGAATTTATTTCCTCCTTTCCCTTCCCCATCTCCTCCCCACCCTGCTATGCATTATTCACTTGACACAAAGGAATTAACCCTGGACAGGGAAGAAGACAAAACCATGCTGTATAAAAAAACCAGCCAATACCTACAGTCTTTCTTTCTCAGCAATTCTTTTTCTTTCTTTCTCTTTCTCTTTCTTTTTCTTTCTTTCCTTCTTTCTCTTTCTTTCTTTCTCTCTCTTTCTTTCTTTCCTTCTTTCATTCTTTTGTCCCTGCCCATGGCAGGGAGATGTGGCAAAACACCTACCCATGTAGCCCAAACATCTTTCTTTGCTCTCCTTCTTCCCTCAGCTTCTGTCAAACAACGCTGAAACTCTGCTAAATGCACCAAAAGAAGCCCTTTACAATATTAGTTCTTACCCTGGCCATTTCTTATGAGAGATAAAATGTTTCTTAATCAAATGGATATCAAACTTGAGGGCACTGCTTACAGTCACCATGCAGATCTTGTAGCCAGTGTTTAAGTAATAAAGGGCACCAACATCTCCACACAGCCAAAAATCCTCTGTGAGTGCTGAGTAAACAAAGCTGATAACGATCATGGTCTTTAGCATTCCAGAGAGATAACACGTCACTCAGACTCTAATAAATGGGTTAAAGCAATACTTTTTGTCAGTTTATAGGACCTAGCGTCATTAAGAATAAATTACTTTTTTAATTAAGGATTTTTTTTATTACCTGATGAATGAATTTAAAATGTAAACTGCTGATTGAAAAAGGAATATGGACGTCAGCCAAGACTGTGAATTCCACTATATAAGGAAAAAATTGATGAGAGCCAGCCACACACTGCATTGACCTTCTCCAATATGAACAGGTAGTTAGCATGTTTAAAGAGAACGGTACATTAACATAATCTGAATTATCATTATTAAAATGCTGCTTCAGGTCTAATTAGTATTTTATTATCATTACTGTTATGACTCAATTTCTGTCCTGGACAGATTTCATCTAGTGTTTCTTCTCTCCTGTTTCCGTGAACTGTGAGTTCAGTGGCAACTAACAATGAAAGCTGTCACAGTTGTCTCACAAATTAATAGATCTTTGAGTCAGATGGAGCTCTCCCAGGAATTTATTCCCCAATCCAATTTGCCTGCACTGCCCTTTGAGCCTGTAGTCCTGAACAAACCCATGCTGACAGCTTTTTTAAGGTTCCCTTTCCCCAGTGGTCACAAAAATCCCTGGACAGTCTTACTCAAGTGCTCATGTCTTTGGAAGCACAGCAAGCAGGAGATGAAACTGCTCTGGTGGTGATCAGCCACACAAGCCTCCCCCCTCCTGCACCCCACAGTCCTCTGCAGGAAGTAATATTTCCCTCATATACAATAAACCTGTTCTTACAGCTTGGCTTTGTTCAACATTTGACTGTCATCACGTCACTATTACACAGCCCCTCGTTGGTGCTGCATTTTAATCACACCATCTCACCCCAAGGGTTCGCCCTGGGACACTCTCAAGGTCAGAGGTTCTCACACCAAATTGTGTGACAGGGCCATCCTCACACTCCTCATGTGTTGTATCACTCCCAGCCAGGCAGTGTTTAATATCATGAGCTTTTATCTTTGTGTTTTGAGTGATAATTAAAACCATCACTTCCCTGGGGATTTATTCTTGGCTTTGTTTTTCTGTCAAGCCCTCACAGAGCTGTGCTCACACCCAGCAGTCTCCTCACCACCTCACTTGGCGTGGGTCTTGGCTCAGAGCCACTGAGATAAAGGTGAGCAGGCCCTCAGGAGCCACCTCTGGATATTTATCTGCATATCTGCAGGATAATCTGCACCTCTTATCTTGGCAGATCCATTTTCTCGACTTTTCTTTGTCTTGTCTAAAAACAACACATCCCTTCTAGAAAATCCTCTTATTCTCACATAAAAAAATCACCATACTCAAAGGCAAAGAGTTTCCCTGGTGAATTATCTCCTCCATTTAACTTTTGCCCATATTTTTAATATGTACCTGTTTAGCTTTTACTTCCAGTCACTTGGTGTAATGAGTGGTTTATTCTGTTTTATGTGCTAGGTGTTTTTGCTAGATATAAAAAAATCACTTTGCCTGATGGAGCCAGTCATAGACTGTGAATTGATCACCTCTTTATCTTCTCTTATATAAATGATATTTATATTATATTTAATAAACTAGAAGGAAAATAAAAGATAAAGTGTATACATATATGTATAATTCATCTATATATATATAGATGAATTTTCAATTTTTGGTGATTTTTCAAAATTCTGTCCTTCTTTCCATTTCCAGGTGGGGTTTTTTTTTATTCTTTAAATTATTTAACTGGTAGGATTTACCAAGACCAGTATGACAAAAGCTGAATGACACTTCTTTTTGTTCCTAACATGTCTTGATTTGCTAATAATTCTCTAAGACCTTTCAAGCAAGATGTTACCTGAACATCTCTGAACTCTAGAGGATGTGCTCATCCTGCTGAGGTTATAGGTTGTGATGTGCAATCATTAAGGATTCATGAAGGTTTCTAATAATAATCTTTAGGTTGGTGTCACCAGGATCTTTCTGAAACTTTCACCTTTCTAAATTTTTCCAGGTTCATTCTCTGCCTCAAGTTTTTCTTCTTAAAATTTTTGAGCAAACAGAATTATTGTTTTCTCCTTAAGCAAGAAGAAGTGAAAGAGGGAAATCTCTCCTGCTGAAAAATAAAGTACCTAGAACTTGTTTTGAAGAGCCCTGTATGCTGAACATTTGAGAATTAAAAATGTGTTTGTCAGAGAGAAAATTTAAAAGCTTCCTTCTTCCAGAATGGACTGAATTATATTTGAGGCACTAGAACTTATAAAACTGCAAGGTAAAACTTTCGCATTCCCTATTGTGAGTTTCTCACTTCTTTTGAAATAAATCTGGCTATGAGCACTTTAAAATCAACCTGATTTTTTTTTTAATCCTAATAAATTGCATAGAGAAGCACCATACTTGGGCTGCTGACTGCTAAAAGTCAGCTGTCATGTTGAGTAGCTGACTGCTTTAAAAAGTCAGAATTTTCAAACCAGTGCTGGTGTCTCTGGTGTTGCCATGTGGTGAGAGCAGGTGAGAGTAACAGCATTCAGAGCACAAGGAAATATTCACAGACATTTGCCTTATGTGGCTTTTCATCCTTTCAGCTTTTGGTGCCCAGGCTCTGGAAGCTCCTTCACAGGGTAATTCCTAATCCAGAGGAGCTTTGTGCTCTGTCTGGACTCTGAGCAGCCTGGGATAGAGGAAGGTGTCCCTGCCCATGGCAGGGGGTTGGATCTGGATGGGCTTTAGGGTCCCTTCCAACCCAAACCACTCTGTGATTCTACGACTCCAGAGGAAGCACCTGAGATGGTACACACAAAAAAACACTGGATCAGAGCAAGGTCTGCACATCCCAAAAGCCTCTTTCCATCAGTAGCCTGTAGCAAATTCCTAGAGAAAAACTAATTACTGGGTGTGTGGCCAAGATTACTTGCCCAAAATCCTCTTATCCTCCAGCAGCGCTCTCTGTAGAGACACCTTGAGCAACTCGTGTTGTTCTTTATAATTGTTAACAACAAAATTACATCTTTTATTACAAAAATATCCCTAAGGTATCTTCCTTCCATTAAATTGTCCCATCATCTCTAGAACCATGGACACTATTGTTGTGCATAGCACTTTGAGACAGAGATTTCCACAGTTTAATCACAGATCACGTGAAGAAGCAGCTTCCTCACACTTCAGCTGAGTGTTGTCAATGCTCCCTTTTCCCTTAACATCCATCCCAAGTTCCCAGATTCCTGCACAGGAGTTTTGAAGTGGCTGCAGGAACCTGTGCTAACAGCCAGTGGCTTTCAGGCCACAGCAGCTACAGCTTATGCCTCTCTCTGGAGAAGCCAGAGATCAACCCTTAAAGCCAAAAACCCAACCAAACATTGATTAACAGGACCAGCACCTGTGCCAGGAGCTGGAGGTGTCACTCAAGCACAAAGGTGGCTTTGGACCTGTTCCCTGCCCCTGTCCCTCACTGCCACCCCTGGGTTCAGCACAACCAGCTAAACCTCAGCCCCTTCCTAGGCAACACATTCCTGAAAAGTCACACATCATTAAAATTTGCACTTTTCTCGTGACCCACTACAACCTCAATTTTGCAATAGTCAGAGAAACTTGTGGAATATCTTATCTATTTCTGCATAATTGTGGGAGATACTGAATATCCCAAGTGTATTTTATATACACTGGGACACAGTAATCAAAGTTTCATGCAAGTTTGGGTGTCTTTTTTTTTTTTAACTTTTCTGGGAGGAGCAATAACTTGTCTATTTTTATGTGACTGTATTTCTAATTTACAGCAGAATCTCCTAGAGCTTGGAAAATGTACTTTCTTATATAAGTCTTATAAATCAAAACTCTAATAAATAAATATTGCATATACCAGGCAAGCAGCAAGTCTGCAAATCTTTTTTTTTTTTGTAAGTGCACAGTAAACCTTACCTTGGCAAGGTTGTACAGGTGAAATGTCACAAAGATTTGTAGGAAAAAAGAGCACTGGCATACACAGAATTTTAGATTGAAGTTTCCATGTCACAGGGCTCTCAGCAGCCACTTTTGCAGGGTGCTCTCAGGGTAAATAAGGCAAGCTACACCCTCATCTTCCCAAAGAGGAGTGGAGAATCAGATCAGGGGTATTTTTTATCCCTATTAGTGCCAGTGAAGCTGCACCTGAAATACAGGTGTGGTTTTAGCTCATCAGTTCAAAAGGGATGTGGAAGGAGAGGCTTGAGCAGCTGGTGAGGGAGCTCGGGTTTGTGACCAGCCTGAGAGGTGGGGGAGCTGGGTCCTGTCCCCTGGTGAAGGGGATACCAAGGAGGTGATCTAAAGTCAACCCGAGCTACTGGAAGGGTATTGCAAATAAAAAAATCCAATTTTTTTCTGTTACTAGCACTGGCAGTGACCCCAGGCTGAATCTCGGGAGGCTCAGCCTGGACATGGAGCAATCCCTTCCTACCAAGTGGGTGTTGTAGCACTGAACAGGTTCCCCAGAGAGGCTGCTGACCTCCACTCTTGGAGATTTCTGGGCTGAGTCAGACAAAGCCGAGGCTGACCCGATCTGCTGATGGTGCTGCTCCTGCTTCGAGCAGGAGGCTGGACTGAGCGACCTCTGGAAGCCTCTTCCAAGCAGCATCTCTGTGAATCCATGAGGATATCCATGATTTCCCAGCTGAGGTCATGTGTCTACAGTGAATTTAGCATGAAGTTGTTACCCTTTCACAGGGCTTTGCTGTAAGGCACAAAAGCAGTGGGTAGTGAAAGACCAATGCAAAGGTCTTTTTGTCACTCTCTACTTTTGGTGAGGTATCAGCTGTAAAAATAAAGCTTTCCTCCATCTCCAGATTCAGGCCATCCCCAACTGCCACTACACAGTTTCTTTTAGTCCTTTGGAATTTGCCTCATAGGATGAAGATGCTTCCACAAGCAAATAATGTTCAGTGCTCTCCTTTGGGGAATATAATGGTTATTGCTCACACTTACCTTACAAACAGCTGAGTGAAGAGCCACATAAAATCCAGGCAATTTACAAGGCAAAATAAATAGGATTTGCAGGTGCAGTTTAATTTACTGACTGAAAACAAAATGTCACATTGGAACAACTTGTTTCTGAGAAGGAAAAGGAAAGTTAGAAAACATGAGCCCTGGTGCCACTGCAGCTTGGGTGTTTCTCTATTTCTCCATCATGGAGCAGAGGGACTGCATTTTGTGTTTCAATTGATGGAAAAGAGAAACAGGAGACAAATCACAACAACCTGATGTGTTTGGATAAGACAGTGGATAACTAATGACTAATGAAGCTAAAGATATGAGACAAGAGCTTGCAAAAAAAAAATAAATCACAACATCCTCTGAAAGCTTTTTAATTTTTCCCACTCATAGCTGCAAGTTGGTGTCACTGAGAGCCCCCCTCCTAAAACCACAACTACAGTTCATGGAAAAGTGCATTTAATGACTTTTCTCTAGCATTCCCCAGACCTGTCTCTCAAACCAGCACTATTTAGGAGGCCTCTGTGAGGCACAGTTTCAAACCTTAATAAATTAATCTGGGAAGAACCTCTGGATATAGCAGCTGTATTTTTCAAGCCAGAGGACTTGTATGATCAATCCACAAACTCTTCTGACCGGAGAAGCTGAACTGAATGGACAAATTCCAGGTGATATTAAACTAAGTTTATACAAAGACTAACATGTCCCATTTGCATCCTAGACTTTTTACTCTTCTATGAAAAAAAAATCTACCAGGACATCTGTTCATCTTTGTAACATACTCTTAGGGCTATGAAACAGAGAATGCAGACAAATTAAGTGGAGAATAACATTGAATTTTATTAAATAAAAATACCTATGAGACTCTTTTTCTATGTCTCTCTTTTTTTAAAATTGCCTCTAGATCTATGCTGTTTGAGTAATTCTAAAAGGAGTCACTGACAAATTGCTGGGATAAAAGTGCATGCATAGGTAAATTCAAGTCACTATTTGCTAAGACAGAAAACTACCTAGTTTTTATTAATTTACCTTGAATTTTAAGTTAATATCCAGCAACTCTAGCTGAATGAAAATGATTCAGACAATGTCTTCAGCAGATCTGCATATCTGTACAGAGATTTATATAAAATTACAAAGGTTTCCAGAACTCCTGACTAATTTTTTTTTTTTTTAAAAGCTCATTTTTCCATTTTTCTTTTAGCTGAAAGGTAAAAAGAAAATAATGGAATGACCAACACAAAACTGTATTACCCCAAAGCCTATACTGGTAGACAGAACTAGTTTTCGCGAGGGAAGCTTACAGAGATAGAACAATAAAGGCAGGATGGACTTCCAAGTCTGCAGCAATTAGGATAATTCTTTAGTCACCAGACTATCAATTTATCCACAAGATGGAACAGCTTCCTGCAGACTTAGTGCAGCCTTCAGGCTGAACTCAAATTAAGGTGCTTAGTCCAACAAATGGATGTTGAGTTCCCTAATCCAGAGAGGCAGGGCTGGTTGATCCTAATTTCTTTGAGAAGTGAGTAGATGTCTCCAGCTGGCCCAGTGGGCTGCAGTCCCAATGAGGTACAACCTCAGGGTGCTGCTAAAAAGAAATGTTCCAGTCTCCTTCCTACCTGTCTCAGTTGCCCCCTTGCACTGAGCCTCAGGATCATACAGCCCCAGGATGGATCAGATCAGTGACCTGGGACAATGGAAAACTGAGCCATTCCCCCAAAAATAGTTTTGTCCCCTATGAGATGCAGTGCAGCTGCAGTCCTGACAATCTGCTGTGTTCTGCAGTGATGTGACAGCTCAGTTTGGTGCCAAGAACCAGGTCCCATACAGGGAAAAAAAGAGACCAGAGAGCTGTGAGAAGATCCAACTTCTGCTAAAAAAATACAAAGCTACTGCATTTGGAGCAGCCAGTAGCCCAAACTAACACTGCACTAGGTGCAAGTCCACACTGTACACTTTTAGCTGCAATGAGTTTTATTCCTGGTGCCTAAGCTTGGGCCAGTCCCCAGATCTGGCCAGTGATGGGCTCAGAAGTGAGACACAATTCCATCAGCTTTTATTCCTTCTCATGGAGACCAATATAGAGGCATTTCAGCAGCTTTTCCCACTGAAGAAACTTAGACAAAGGAGCTGCAAAATGCTCCTGCTTCCCAGAAATTATACGTAATTATGGATTACAAACACTTTCAGAACGAAGATTTTTGTCTTTTTTCTGAACCACCTGATGCATCTCTCTGGGGCTGTAATGGTGTGAAATGAGCACTTTGGAAAGAACCAAACAAAGCTGCTGATGATTCTCAGGAGTAATTGAACAACCCAGTCTTTACTCTTTGAGGTTCTTCTCTTCCCTGATGAAAAATCAACAAAATGACCTTTTCCTACCATCAACCAATCTGAATTTCTACATTTCTTTCTGCTCCAAATGTTTCCATCTCTCTGCATAGTGGTGACATTTTTTGTTGAGGATAAGCTAGTTCCTCCTAGAGACAAAACTGGCTTGTATTAAAAAAACTTAGGGATTATGCAGGATCAGAATTTTATTATATTGCCTACTTGCAGTGCGATAAAGACACTGAAATAAAGCATTGCTGAATGGCATAAACAATTTCAACAATCTTAATAAAACCAGCTAAATATATCAGTGTGCTATAAATATATACTTAGCATTTAAATATACAGAAGATGGCACTCAGGAACAATTACTGAATGAAAAGCAGAACTGGATTTATTTTGAACTGATAGTCTCCTTACAGTAGGTAGTGTAAAAGACTTACAGACTTTTTCAGTTCTGTGTTTCTTACTCACAAAACAAAAGGAAATCCCTTCTATTGTCTTCAAAATAATCTTTTTTAGTGGAGTTACAATTCTCCCTCAACCATCCATTAAGTTCTGCTCTCTGATTTAAATAGAGGACTTAGCTATATTAATAAACAATATAAAACTTATAAAAGCTTATTTAAAAAAACTTACAAAGCTTATAAAAACTAATATCAATCTCTCTGTCATTTCCAGAGGTGGTCATGACACAGTCCCTCAGATTGGACTCAAATTTGCTGTGGAACAAAACCTGTATCATCTGTTCTTGTTGCTTTTTTTTTTTAAATGTAATTTTTCAAGATCATTTTGAACAAAATGCCTGAAAAATGATCTTCAAAAGTCTAAAACCCTCAGTGCAATTTTCAATTTCAAACTAATCCTTTTTTTATCACCTACCTTAACATTACCAAGTAAGTAGGGAGATGCTGAGCTTTAGGCTGCACCTGGAAAATTCTAGTTGTGCCAGGATAACCTCAGAGCCCAGCTACCCTACAGCAGAGTGGTGTTACTGGAACTGCAGGGAGATGCCACTGGAATTTTCCATGCCATGAAAAATACTCACGAGAGTGCCAAGAACTGCAGTGATGCTGAACTTTTCCTACAACGGGTCAGCAAGGCTTCAGAGAGGGTTGGGGTCTGGGGAAATGTCCTCTTGTCACCATTTTCCAGCTCCCCAGCTGGTTTGGTCTTTCCAAGTGGATTTCACTGCCATGATAAAAGCTGTATCAGAAGGCAGCACTGAGATTACCTTTTCCTCTCATTTTTCCCTTCAGCAACACATTTCCTGCACTGATTTAGTCTCAGGGGACACTTGCAGCAGGATTTTTATGCCTCTGCATGTGGCTGTGGATGATGAGCAGAGTTTCTGGCTGCAGGAAAGGGGATGGTGCATGACCCCACTCATCTGAGCTGGGGCTGAGATAACGAGATCCCCACCTGTCCAGGACCCACGGGGATGTAGAAAAGAAGCCGTGGTGAATATCAGGGCACGCTGTGTTGCAGGTGCAGTGTCAGACATAAGTGCCCCTCTGCTCCTCCTGTTTATCCCCTTGAGCTCTGGGTCACACATCGGCATGCACAAGGCCAACACAGTTCCAGATATTGCCTCACACCGGGCCAGCACAGTTTGCAGTGTAACATTGCGGCACCATCTGCAGTAATCACGCATGGGAAGAGCTACAGCGGCTCACCGACCTTATGGGCAAGAGCTACAGCGGCTCACCATCCCTCTCAGAGGCACGGTCACCCATAAAGCAGTCCAACCCCAGACTTGCTTGGGCAAGAGCTACAGCGGCTCACCGTCCTTCCCAGAGGCACGGTCGCCCAAGGCAGTCCAATCCTGGACTTACATGCGTAGGCTACTCACGGCTCTCCTGGGCACACCCCCGCCCAGGGATTACGCGCCAGCCGGCTTTTCCACTTCCCCCAAGTGGATTGCAGTCCATGAGGCTTGTACTGCTGGAGGCTTCCAGAGCTTCTAAGGCTCAGCCAGTTATTGCTGCGATACATACAAACACAGGTACCAGATATCAGAGTCCAAAAAGTCCAGCATAGAGCAGGGTGGCAGGCAGAGGCAGGCCTCAGCAGGCACAAGCTGACATCCACAGGCATCAGCTCAGCACCCACCCAGTCAGCTCCAGCTCAGTATCTGCTGCTCTGTGATCCTACAGCACAGCCCTTTATACCCATCTCTTGGTCTACTCACGTGCTTCTTGTTGTAGGAATCACCACACCTGCATTCAGTGCTGGCCTTCCCTCCTCCCAGGGACACAGCCGCAAGCCATCAAGGCCAAGGCTGCCTACAGCCCACTCTTGTAACCCCACAGTCACACTGACTATTGAGTTGTCCTAGAGCTGGCTCACAGGGCTTTGGATGGCAGGCTGAGCAAACTCTGGGCAGCTGTGAAAACACCAGCTTGGCTTCCCCTTGCTGAAGTGAGCCTTCCCTTTGTTAGTGGGGATGTGATGGACTGCTGAGAACAGGGCTACCCAAGGCAAACCCTTCTTGTCTGGGTGCCCAGCATGGCCCCAGATGAGTCACGAAAGTAACAGCAGTGTACAGTAATACACGGCATCCACACAGCCTCCTCTTCTTCCCTGGGGCAAATTTGGCTCTCCATCTCTGAAAAATCTTGATATGACTAAGTCAAAGAAAGCTTTGTAAACACTAGGGAGCACTCCCAGGCCATTCAGACTTGGCCACATCATGAGTCTCATGTTTTTCCCCTCCAGAGAAGTCAGACTATTAATTTCACCAGACACTTACGTGATACACTGGCTTGCTCTCACATTTTCTGTTTCAGCCATCTAAATATCCCTTTCCTACATCTAGTAATGAAAGACAGTGAAGGTTCAGTGTTATCCAGTTATTCAGCAGTCTTATCACTCTTCTGATGTCTCCCTTGCTGGAATGAAGGTAGTCCCTGCTGGAAGAGATGAGATTGTTTATTGTGGTCTGCAGTTAATTGAGTGTCTCTGCCCTCCACTCTGCCTGAACAGAACAGCATCTCACTTTGCTTTACCAGAATCCAATCACTGAGAATTTCAAGCAGGAGGGAGGTGGACAAGTAGGAAAATGTGACCCTGAACAAATAATTTCCAAGGGTAGAAATTCTCTCCTTCTGCCTCATTAAACCTCACCCATGATTTGCCTCCCTTAAACACAAGAATACAGAATTGCCTTTTGAGGACAGAGCAATGGCCCGTCCAACGCACCCTCATAATCTGGCGTACATGGAATGCTTCAAGAAGGAATGTAAAACCCCATAATACATCTAATTGGACAATAAGACACCACAGGGGGAGATTTCTGACTGACTTCATCTGGTGATCAGGCCATTATCTGAAATATGAGCATGAACACCCCTTGTAATTTTTCATTACAGCCACCGTGTTACTGCAGCTGCTGCTCCTCACCGTGGAAATAGCTGTGCTATTGCTTTCAGTTGGACAAAACAGGTTTCCTCTTATGCATTCATGCTTTAAAAACAGCCACCTCGTGGCACATTAGGTTTCTCTCCTGGTTCCTCTTATGCTGGTTTGCTGGTGTGTTTTGTTAGCATCTGAAATTTGGGGTTAAAAATTTGTACCAATGATGCTCCAGGTTGTTTGTTGCCTTCTGAATTCTTACAAAAAGCAGAAAAAAAACACCCTTGAGTAAATAAAAAGGAGAGAGAGAGAGAGTAAAAGCAAAAGAAACAGATAAATGAAACAAAAATAAAGAAATGCAGAATTAGTCACATATACTACTAAAAGAAAAGATTAAATTAAATACTTATATAGTATATGATCAAACATTTGCAGGTTTTTGACATGACTTAAGACCAAATTATTGCAACTAAATTCTTCTGCAGGTATGAGACATCAGTGATGTCGCAGCAACTAATCACAGGCATTTGATACATGTCAAATCAAAATAAAGAGCCCTTCTGGGCCATCAGCTCATCCCCACCTTGAATTCAGCAGCTCTGAAAATAAATGCCAGTTCTCATAAAATGTTTTGAACTTTCAGTGGCTTCCCTCACAGACATTGTTTAAACCTTCCAGTGCTGTAAAAAACTGTGATGATGGAAAACAATGCAAACAGCTAAAGCAGATCTGCATGAGGTTAAACCTCATGCACAGGTGCACAAAACCACACAGCAAAGGACTGTGGCTGCAGCACAGGGACCCTGATTTGTCTTGCCCTTCAAGTGGTAAGATCTGCCAACCTGCCACTCACCCGAAATCACAACCTCAGTAGTCTGGCAATATCTGAGTCCACATCTACAGCTGTATTTGTATGTACAGACATGGAGAGAGCCTGCAATATCTGTTCTGTAAAAACATCCAGGGTTTAAATGAAATTCCATCAGTTGAAATATTACTACTATTTTAAATACACTTTTTTCATGACCCGCACCAGATCAAGGGCTAAGCTAAGTCTAAGACTCAAAAACTCTTTAGCAGACTTTACTAGCATGCCTAGATATCAGCCATCAACATTTTAGGCTTAATTCCAAAAATCCAATATTTAAACAACAAAATAAACTAGAATTTTAGGCGACAGATCTAATTGCATCCAGGAAAGGCATGAAGGCTTGCATTTATGTCTAGCAGTTTCTCCTGTATCATCCTCTTTGCAGTCTGGGGTTCAGGAATGAAAACTCTTTCTAAAATGTGTCTGCTTAAAGGTCATATCCTGGGTTTGAGGCTGAATTAAATGCCATCATGTTTTAGGAGTCTCCAAAATCAATTTTGCCCTCGAGGAAATAATTTTTTTAACTACTTTTAATCCCTTTACTGTTTTATTGGCAACTACTTATAGAGCAATCTTCTGCCTTGTGTTAGTGTACAAAATTACAGGGAATCCACATGCAAATACAATTTGGGATAATCTGCAAGATCCTTTCTCCTTGCTGTCTTTTTTTTTTCATGAAACTTCACACATTTTTTCAGTTCTAAATTAGTCCAGATGGAGACTTGTCCCTTTGCAACACCCTGTGGCAGCTTGACCTGGCTGGAACAGACACAGCTCCCATCCAGCTCCCTGCTGAGTGCCAGGGACGTGGTCCAGGCAGCACGTGAGAGAAAGCTGCCAGCTCACACACCCCAAAGAATGAGACTTTCCCCAATTCCAAGAGAATTTGAGACAAAACCCGGTGTCAATAGCACCAGGACACCTGGCACCCCCGGTGTTCCCTGCAATGACGGTGAGCTCAGCCCATTTCACTGCAGGATGTGCTGGCAGGGAGCTCGTGCAGAGCAGAGATCAATCAGCCCAGGAAATCTGTGCTCTGACAAACACACACTTCATTTCTCCTCACTGCTGGGATGCTGCTGCTGCTCAGTCTCTGAACTGACCCAGGCTGTGAGTTTCTCATGACCTTGGGGACAAGGGGCATTGCTGCAGTGGCATCCAAGTATTTAACCAGTCTTGCCCAGAAGAGAGTCCAGGCTATTGGAAACTGCCTAAATTGTTTTTACCTCCAAAATAGGCAAGATTTTAGCTATTTTGGGGTTAGAATGACCTCTTGTATTTATAAGTGTACCTTCAAATCATGCATTCAAATCAATTCACCAGGATTAAAAAATAATGGTTCCCCTGGTATCTATGATTTCTTGTACACCCCATCAACTATCCATCAAAACTAAGGATCCAAGCCACCTTTTGTCATTTTTTTTCCCCCATCCTAGAAGCTGTATCAGGATGAAAAAGGCACAAAGAAAGCCATGGTGGGACGCTGTTACCTTCTATCAACACCAAACCCTCAGGAATGGGCATCACTTACACTCTTGCTCTCTGCCAGCTTCTCTGCTTATGCAACTGCTCAGCTGGAGCTGCATCAGCGACTTGATGCCCCCAGTGAGCAACAGAAAAAACCAGGGCACATGTCTCAGTGTCTGGTCAGGCAAGTGTGTCATTTCCGAGGTGTGAGAGCTGGAAGGGACAACAGCAATAATCTGCTCTGACATCCTTTATTACAGGAAAAGATCAGGCAGACATCGCCCTTTACTCAGACATTGTTGCCCTGAGCAACTTCTGCTTGAGTTACAACAGACTGCCAGAAATTGCTTCCTTTTAAAGGCATGGCCAAAGCCTTTAAAACGCAGCAGGAGTCTATTGGTGGCAATTGGAGTTTGTTTAGTGGTGGCTGAGATTAACCAGAAGCACGTTAAGATTTGCATTTACATATGTGAGCATGCATTTGTATATTTTTCTCCCAAATACTGATCTTTCTTAGAGGGGATAGGAAATAATCCATGGAGATCTCCATTCCCTCACTGGAGCTCACGGAGGCTCCCAGGGTTTGGTGAATTCAGCTCCCCACAGATTCCTTTGTTCTAAGTAACTCTTAAATAAAGGAGTTCTTTTGGAATTGCTGATCCATTTCCCACCACAACGGCACAGGAAAACTTTTAAAAAGCTGCTGGTCCTCGGAGAGATTTCTGTTGTGCAAAGCATTGCTATCTCAATATAGTTGGTCAAATAAACATATTGATTAGGCTTTTATTTTTGTTCTCTCAAATGCCATTTAACACAAATTCCCCACTATTTTTACATATTAAAATAAATAGCAGCAAAAATAATGACATCTTCATTTTGCAAGACTGGCTAGAGACTAATTTTGGAAATCAGTCTGAATATGGTAGTGGTGGGATTATGTTCAATGTCACTACAAAACAGCAACAATGAAATATTTAGCTTGCATGCAGAATTTCATAGACAACAGAAGCTCCTCAAAGCTATGGAGGTATTACATCCCTCTTGATTTCAATGAGATTTGTTATCAAACCAATTTTTGGGCACTGAACCTGAGCAACCCAAGAGATCCCATTACTTCTAGCAGGATTAATTCCTCTCAATTAGGCACTTTTAAAAGTAATTCCATCTCTCATCCTCCAGGAATGGGGCACGTGACCTACTTCAATGCTGAGGAGGAAAGAAATGTTTCATCTTTGAAGCACCAGACTTGAGACACCAGACCTGCAGCAGGGCTGTGGTGTTGATTGTAGATAATCCAGTCCTCACCCTCCTGGCACTGAATTTACCTGAAAGGCCGTTTCTAATCCAGGGCCATTTGTCACTGGGCAGTGGAAAGACAATTTTGATCTGCAACACCCTAATTACCTCCTGGCTGCTTTCACTCCCACCCTCAGCTGCTTCTGTTAGGAGAGGAAAATTTTGAATAACTGTCAGAATCTACTGACTCCATTTTTAGTGTATCTTTATGAACTTTAAAACATTTTTGAAAATTTTTGAAGGCCTTAAAACAAGTTCTCATGCACTTCCCAGCTCCCAGTTGTGCTCTGTCTCAGCAAAAGTGCCCCAGTTCACTGTGGCTCCCACTGATGTTTCTGTAGCTGAATTCTCTGACTTCTCTTTCATTCGTCCTTAGGCTCCTACTCTCCACTTAAATAGCAAAATTCCCATTTTACAGAGAAGGATCTGAGTCACAGAAAAGCAGAAGGATATTCTGAAAGTCTGCACAAGGCAGCGGATTCAGCTCCCTTCTTCTGAGATCTAAGCAGTGGGGCTGAATTAATCCCAAAAGATGAGGAGCAGATCTGGGCACTGAGAGAAAGCCAAAGCTCTTCTGACTGATGGGGGACACACGAGGATTTGTTTGGCTTGGCATCAGAGACTGTCAGGAAGCCATTAATCTCCTGGAGATCCCATTAAAGGACATCCCACCCCACATTAGCAACAGCAGATGGTTTTGAAAGTACACTCCTGAGCTGCATAAAAGAAAGAAAGGAGGCAGAGGCTACTGTACCCTAGGAATCATTTTTATTAACTTCACGACGTGTGGAGCTGGATATTAGAATGGAGAGTGCTGATTTGTTTGGCTGACAAAAAGTCTGTTAATGGAGAAAAATAATACAGACAATACAAAATATTCTTATTACCTGAAAATATTTGATCATGGTTACTTCATAGGATGAAGTCATGCTCAAACATTTAGACAATTGCAACAGTCTGTATTTCTTTTATACATAGAAGAAGTATATGGCAAGGCCATATAACTCTATGTAAAAGAGACTGAGAATTGATGCTGTCATTCAAATGTCAAGCTAAAAAAAAGCTCAAATAGTTGCCCCAATGGATATTTATTGATCAGCATTTTTCTGCAGAACCAAATTTAACCTGAAACACTATTACTGTTACAGGATGTATTAATGTTATTTGTGTTTCAGCACACCTTTATAACTCAGCCACTGCTTGTTGGGTAAAAGCAGAGATTCACTCTGGTGTTTGTGCATTCACTGCTGCCTTCCTGCCCCAGCAGCCCCGTTACAGCCATGCCTTATTTATTTATTAGCAGTTCTTCATGGCCCCATGGCACTGGGTGTTGCACTCATGGATAGCAAACCACCCAAGAGGGTTTCTAAAACAAAATCAGTTATAAAATCTTACCCATAGCCTTCATTTCTTCCTATCCTATTTCTTTACGAAGCTTGTCTTGGATTTGACAAAAACTGCTGAAAACAGACATTTTAACGAACAATTTTTTAACGTTTCATCTGAGATCTTCAACAAAATGTCAGAAGATGCCTGGTCAGCTTTTCTTGACACAATCTGTTGGGTGGGTGATGCAGACTGAAGTGCTGGCTTAGTAGAAAAGTTGGATTGTTAATTTAATTTTTATATCTTCAGATCCACAATTAAAAGCTTCTGGATTTGGCTAGGTATTGTCACTTGTCTGAAATGGGCTCATCTCCACACCACAGCATCTCAGCCTAGAGAGAAATCTGCAGCTTGCTGGAGGCATTATGCAATTTGTTGTCAAGAAAGATGTAACAAATAAACACGTGGTGTTTAATAGTTAAAATATATTAATGTTTTCATAGAAACTTATGAAAATAGCATTGATTCATAATGGCTATTTGAGATGTATATGTCTTTTTGGAATTTTTCTCAAGGAAATACATTTAGCTCAACTGGGTCACATTGTGTACAGTATTTATTCTGCTGGTTGGCTTTACACTGCACACAGAATTTGAAGACTTATAGTGGAGCAGGAGGAAGTAGATCCTTTGGAAATCAACCTGTGTTTCCATTTCCAAATGGCTTTCTTTAATATGTGAAAAGGAATGGTGTATCCAATCTGTGAAGAGTAGAAGAAACCAACACATGGCATCGGTGAGGATTTTATTCACGTATACCTGGATCCATTTTGTGGTAGCTCAGGATGAAGAGACATAAGTGACATCTGAAAGAGCCATGTCCATGGGCAGACACTGGGCCACCTGTGAGAGCTGTGCTGCAGCCAGGGAGGAGAGCAGCCAGCTTTGTGACAACCAAAACCTGCCTCAATCAATGAGAGGCCAGACGATGCTGGCTGAGGAATCTCTTTCTCACTCGGGACTGGTTTGCAGGTGCTGACTCTGCCAGGTTAACAGTGCTGAGTGGCAGGTTCATGTCAGAGGGAGGAAATGTCACAGGTAGCAGCCCTGAATGACCCTCCTGGTGTCCTTCCTGCCTTTCTCCCTGCCTCACACACGAGTTCTGCTGGTGGGAGTGGTTTTATCACAGAATTATAGAACGGTTTGGGTTGGAAGGGACCTTAAACACCACCTAATTTCAACCCCTCTGCCATGGACATGCCACCCACTAGATCAGGGCCCCATCCAACCTGGCCTGGGCTTAGTGTAAACGCTGCTCAGCAGCAATTGAAAATCAGTGTTTTATCCACATTATTCTCACACTGAATCCAAAATGCAGCACTGTGCCAGCTGCTGGGACAAACAAGGAAGAAAATTAACTTTATCCCAGCCAAAACCAGGACAGGTTGGCTCTTAAACACTTGAGGTGGCAAAGTTATTCTGGAAATGTTTGTACATACGCATACATTTGTGTGTAATAAATACATGTATATCCCATAATTATTACTACACCAACTGTCCAAAGCTTCCTACGTGTATAGGACATCCAAAAACGTTGACCTCTTGATTACTAGTAGAAGAAATCACTTTAATATGAAATAGTTAATAAATTTATCCTGAAAATTCCTCATTGCAGTCAAACCTACAAACTACTTATGCAAATGCTGATAAAAAAAGAAGTGGGGATACAAAATGACTCCTTGAATGTCTGCTTGTATTTAAATATACTAATTTTAAAATACTGAAATGTTTCATTGATAAAGAGAGTATTTGGACCTATTTGAACTTGAATGTCAGTTTCTATTAAGCCCTGAAAAAAAAAAAAAAAACATCTAGCACAAAAATAATCTGACTTAATGGAGGAATTAGATGGGCAACTCTAAAAAGACTTCAGGACCGCTTATCACGAGGGCCACAAAAGGCAGGATGAGCCCAGGAAGGGGGAAAACTCAGTAATGCCAGGGCAAAGCACATTCTGATCTGGGAAGAAAGACCTAATATTGAGGAAAGTGATTTTTATTTTTTCTGCTCATCCATTGGAGGACGATACACACACACACACACACACACACACACACACACACAAACCGACACACGAGGCTATGGAGCCCTCCTGTAACCAGTCATNAGGAAGAAGAAAAGATTTTAAAACGTTTGTTTAATTTTGCACAGCATGGGAGTACTGAGTACCAGGGAAGCCTCACACTGGGAACATATTTAGCTAAGGTAAAAATGAACCTCGCTGATCTCAAATCCACCTGAACATTAAAGATTTGTGTTGTTTTCTTCTTCTGGGGACAGGTCTCACAGCAGCTCCTGCGCTCACGGTTCTTCACCTTCACATCTCCCGGGAAAGTTCATCCTCTTCACTCCAACAAGCAAGGGGGAGAAAACAAAGGAGCAGAGGCCAAAAGGCAATAGAAAACAGCAATAACAATGACTCTTCAGTTCAGGACTCGTCCAGCACTCAATATGACAAGATCACTGAGACCAACTCAGCCCGGTCTCAACAGACGTGATAGTAAAAAACACAGGAAAAGATTAAATTATTTGTTTTATTTTCTTGAAGAGGTTTCTCGAATCCTTTTGTGGTTTGAGATATTGACAGCTTCTTCTACCAAATATGGTATTAATGAGACCAAGAATTCCTCATGAGAATTCCAAAGTAAATGGTGAGATATCCCAGGGTTTAAATTAGATCTCTAATTCCTCTTATTCACTAATTTGCCTGCTTCAAGACAAACCCATTCAAGCAAATGCTGCCTAGGCTTTCTCAGTTCTTAGATCTCCATTAAACAGTCATGCAACAATGCCTTATCAGTCATTTTCTCACCCTTAAGTGCAGCTCTAATGCTTACTTGTAAGCTGGGCAGTTTCCCTATAGAATAACAAATCTGGGTTTAGTAACGTGTTTGGTGTCAGGATGCAGCAGAGCCAGAGGAGGGGGCGTCCCAGGGCAGGCTGGGGGCATTCCCTATCCCAGGGAAAAAACTTCCAGAAAGGGACAAGTTCCATCTGACTAAGTGGAACAAAAACATCTTTGCCAACAGGATAGCCAGCCTGATGAGACCTTCGGACTAGCAATGACCAAAGAGGGATATGATGACCTGCAGGATTAGATATTAGGGAGAAATTCTTCCCCCTGAGGGTGGGGAGGCCCTGGCACAGGGTGCCCAGAGAAGCTGTGGCTGCCCCTGGATCCCTGGAAGTGCCCAAGGCCAAGCTGGACAGGGCTTGGAGCAATCTGGGATAGTGGAATGTGTCCCTGCCCGTGGCAGGGAGTGGAATGAGATGATCTTCAAGGTCCCTCCCAACCCAAACCATTCTGTGATTCTGTGATTTCTATGCTTGAGCAAAGATTAAATGATGTCTGCAGTGACTTTTCTGTAAAAGTGAAGTGGAACTGGAAAGCTTTGAGAACTCTGCAAAAACAGACACCCTTTTGCAGGACGTCACCGAAGGTTTTGTTGTGACCATTCTTCACAGGTTTCTACCTGAAGCTCTGGCTTGCTCTGTGATAGGCCTTATTGCAGGCAGCACATTTTTGGGTGCAGATCAAAGTCTAGCTTGAGGCAGAGTCACAGCAGGGAGCTGCCGTGGGCAGTGCGACAGTCAGGGTTCTGCAGCTCACTTTTCTTATCCCAGCGCCCTGGAGAATCTGCCTGGCAGCTGTTGTTGCTGCCCCTGAGACAGGAGTTATAACAAGCTGGAAAGCAGTTTCCTAAAGAGCTGCTCTATCGAGAAGTCTCTGCCTTCACCCCTCTGATTCCCTGGCAGCAGCAGGAGCACAAGCCTGACTCCCTGAATTTTTTTCTCTTCTACTTCTCCACTTTTCTGCTGTTTTCTCACACTTTTCCTTTCTTACATCAAGCCCAGACCACCAGGGAGCCTTCTCTTCTCCTGTACATCAATGCTACTCTGCCCAAAATAACCAAACACTCTCTTAAGCCCAATTCTGTTGTTTCTATTGTAAGGAAAGAGGCAATTTTTTTTTTTCTTCCACCCAGGCTTTAGTTCCAGTCCTTTGTAAATTTTGACTATTGGAAGAAATATTAACTTTCAGGTTCTGGAAGAAGGAAG
The DNA here is from genome assembly GCA_013397055.1 of Pachycephala philippinensis. Classification (NCBI taxonomy): domain Eukaryota; kingdom Metazoa; phylum Chordata; class Aves; order Passeriformes; genus Pachycephala; species Pachycephala philippinensis. Next base: position 176,790 of record VWZT01009603.1, read on the forward strand.
ACTGAGGTTTTCCAGAAAACCTGCATGCCATTCTTTGGCATTTCCAGCAGTAATTACACTATCTGTGGCACTTCTTTTCACCATGTGACTCTAACGCTGTGTGAATGTGTATATTTTACATTTTAAGAGACACCCAAACCCTTTCTTTCCTGTTTCCTAGGAAACAGCAACCCAATCCCTTTCAGTTAAACACCGAGCAGTTTAGTTTCCATTATGCTAAAATGATCACCATAATTCAGAAAACCCTCCCCGGAAGAATTACATCACTTTCAGAAAACAATGCATTGAAAAGTATAATGTATAATTACCTTTTTCAGAAAGAAAACGAATTTTTTTTTCTTTTCTCTTTTATCAACTCAGAAGCAGAACTTCTAGAACATTTTCAGCAAAACATGTTTTCTGTCAAAACTAACACATTTCACTGCGTTCTGTCAGCTTTGATGAAATGTTTAGGCAAAGAAAGGAGACTTCCAAAGCTTCCTGATCTTTTCATGACCACAGTTATTGTGCTGGATACAAAGCCATCAGGGATGGTTTTTCTTCCCAATTTTTTCCACTGGAAGATCCAACCTTAGCCTCAAATCACAGTTTGCCCTTCCACAGACAAAAGAAGATTCAGAATAAAAAAAATCCCCAGTCAAACCCGTAGGTTTCAGTCAGGAAACAGCTTTTCCAAAACCATTGCAGGCAGGGTGGAAATACATCAAAATCCTTTATTCCTTGCTAAAGGAAACATTTGTACTCCAATAAGCTTTGCCCAGGAACATTGCAATGATTGGGGCAATGCATTACAGTATTTAATGAAAACTGTTTTCTCTTGGATTATCATGAAAGGCAGACAGTGTTAAATCTAAGATACTCATAATTTTCCAGAAAGGAAGAGTAATAGACACTACTTATAAAAAGAACTCACCTTTTTTTCTTTTTTTCCTGAAGCTTCTCTTTGCCTGGTGATGTCTCCATGGTCTTGGAGCATCCTCTGCTGTCTCACAACTCTCAACCCTACTCACAGCACCAAGACTGTGTCTTTCTAATAAAAAACAGGCTTTTGTGGTGCTCCCAATACACCTGATCCCACCCTACCTATAAAGCCACAAAGTTCATATCAGCCCAGTTTCAGAGCAGCCATAAACCAGCTCTTCTTCATGCTAGAAACAATTCCCTAATCTTCCCAAACAGTCCAGTTTTCCATGTCTACAATCCAACCAAGAAAAGGACTAACAGGATTTCAGGTGAGAGTATTGAAAAGGGTCTTCTTCACTTATAAAAATTAACTACTCCTCCTCTGTTTCCTCTTTTTTTCGTTTTTTTTTCCTTCCTCCAGATTTACCCTCCAGCTCAGCACTTTTTCTTTTGCCTCTGGCAAAAAGTGCTCCTCATTTTCCAGCATGACTTGCCAATCATAGGTACCATCAAAAAAGGAAGATTGGAAGTGCAAATTTCCTCACCTGATTCATGCCTGACCTCCTGATTTTGAAGTTTTCAGGTGAGCTTTAAACCTATGCATTTTTGGTGAGTCATCAGATCTTTAAAGAGGAGAGCCTAAGTCAGCTTTGCCAATACTCCCAAATACAGCAGACATAAAATTGTCAGTGCTCCACAATTACATTTAAAATGAAGGTAACACTCTGTATTTTACAGTGCCCCAGTCTCCTCTGACTCCCAGTTCAGGTTTACCAAATATTCAGGAAAAATATTCTTGCACTAAGTTACTGATAAATTACATATTTATCATGCATGTATGAGAAAAAAAAATGATGTAATTAGCTTTTCATCTACTTTCCCACATCAATTCTGAAAGAACTGAAAGTTGCATATTATTTTTCACCATTCTTTTGACACCAATACTGTTTTTTATTTCTGTGTTCCCGGTCCAACAAATCAGTTCCTCTTGACTTTATTTACCCACACTTCACTTTTTGTCATGCTGTCTCCTACCCACAAAAAGCTACTGTGTGTATCTACCTTCTCTTCCTTTAGAATCCTTATCAAGACTGACTTTTACCACAAAAATAATTAGCCTGAAGATAGCTGATTCTTTCAGAAGGAGAGATGTCATCCCACTCCCTTTATTGTTGCTAATTTAATTTGCATCGTGATCAGGGAATTGCCAAAGCTCTCAGAGAACAGGCTGATATCAAAACATCCTGGCAAATACCAGTCTGGATAAATTGTTAGTGATAATTTAGGTGTTCTGGGTGGGGTTTCTGAATGAATAAAAGGGGTGTCCCCAGCTGCTTCTGAGGAGCTCTTCCCCTATCTCCAAATGCTTAGGAAAATTCACAAAGTGAAAATTATGGCCAAGGGCTCTCAGAGAATCATTTATATGCTCAGAACTGACGTGGTGCGGAGGGTTAGGATTTAAGATTTTAGAAACAGAGGTAGCTTAACAGTGAAAATTCTTTGTAAGGGAGTAATTTCACCCGCATTTGGAAACATTCAACAGCTGACTCAAGAAACCTCTTAAAACAAAAGAAAGGGAGAAGCAGCATTATGTCTTTGCTTCATCAGTGTCTGATTTATTCACTAGACCATGTCATCTTCACCATGTTAAATCATTCCCTTTTCTTTCAAAGACAATAATTCACCATTAATAATGATTAGACATCACTCTGGAAAGGTTAGAAACCCAACCTCACTGGGAAGGCAAGTGAAATTTCTCCTAGAAAATGAGACTTACTCCATTGGAATGTCATCAAGTTCACCCAACGACAAGGGGGATTCAGTACCCATTAGACTAAAATAGCAATTATGGAAGCAAAGACTCTGTGAAGCCAAACAAGTGGTTAGTGGTTGTTTTGACTGTGCAGAAATGAAGGAGCATTTTTAGAGGATTCTGGTTTAGTAAATTGTGTGTCCATCAGCCTACTGAGGAAAATTGGTACTGTACCAGCAAAAGACAAGAGTACAAGTGTTTGAGTAAGGAGAGGAGAGGAGAGGAGAGGAG
>VWZT01009603.1:179851-233266 GCA_013397055.1 Pachycephala philippinensis
AGGAGAGGAGAGGAGAGGAGAGGAGAGGAGAGGAGGCTGTAAATTCCAAGAATTTTCATTTATATTAAGTGAAACTACTGATGTGAGCTTAGTTTATTGTGTTCCAGCTAAGAGTGGGAACCTCTCTAGTGCAAAGGAGCTAAGTCCATCCTGAGGCTTCATGCATGGATCAAACCACGGTGGGATGCTGAATCATATTTCATTGCAAGAACTAAGAAGAAGAATTGAAAGGAAAAAAAAAATTCATAGTTTTCCAGCCAACTATTTACTAATTCTCTCATTGTGCAGAGGCCAGGGGCCTCTCAGAACACAGTCCCCAAACAACAAAGGTGAGGAATGATCCACAGGCTGAGTGGTCTCTGAGCTGGCCAACACTGACAGGCTGTGCCTGCCAGCAATGCTTTTAGGAACAGCTTTGAAAATCATCAGGATAAGAAGTGACGTTCTCACTGATTGTCTCTCTCATGCATATAAATCACCATAACTGCAGAATTTAGAACTGTCAATCCAAGATCTTCTTTGCTCAACAGAGCCACAGGAATCAATAGGAGCCCTCACAAAGCAGAGATGCAACAATTTGGTGGGAGGAAATTAAGGAGTGGTTTATCCTGGAAAACAGCCATGTGAAAGGTGGGTGATATGAAAGGGTGTTTTAAGCTCTGCCCCACTTTTCAAGGCCCTCAGGGGTTGCTTGGAAGACACCTTTTAGGACACTGAGCCATTTTGCTGCTATCACAGGTGACTGTTCTATCACCATTTTTTAAAATTCTATCTCCTCCAGGGGGTTATTTTTTGCAGTTCATTATTCCCAACTGCAGATTTTGTAATATTCTCATTTCATCTGTCATTTGTAAACTTTCTTCTATTCACCAGCTTAAAGCTATTCCTTGGTGAGCTTGTACCCATTTTGTAAAATTTCAGTGTTAATCATTAATTTAAATAAGCTGTACTTTGCTTTTCTTTAAGACTTGATGTTTATTCACATCAAATGAAAAAAATTATCTGATCCTCTTGACTGCTGTTGTGCTCACATCTCTCTCTGGCCAAAATTCAGGATAGTAAAGATAAGGAGATACCAAAATCTAACCTGATGTTTATATGCTTTCAAAAATAAAGACCTTTTTAATAGGTCTTTACCTTTTTAATAATTTAAGTGAAAAACTCACCAGAATCACTTCTGTGTCTACCATGTTCTCTTGGATTAAGGTCACTTCTGTGTTTTATTTCAGTGGCACAAGGGAAATGGCTTTGTAAGCAATCTGGTCCTTACAAAAACAAACAAAACCATCCCCTACCAATTAAAATAAATGTCATGAGTTTCCTGCTGCAATTATTTCAGGTGCTTTGTTTCCATATGCGAACTCAACTACTAATCAGCTGCTCATTAATCTTAACTATCTTTGTATGTCATCTCCATGCATCTTAAACAGATGAATAAACAAGCCAAATTGAAATGTAATGGGTTTAGGTTATCTACTTCTTGGAAAAATTAAATGAAATTAAATTTAGTGAACCAGTTTGCACATGTGGATATAAATGAGTGTAGAGGGCAAGAAGTCCACATGAAACTGTTGCAGCTAAACCCACACAATATCAGTCCAAATTTAGAAATATAAATTTTTTTAGCCAGCTGCAGTAACTCTATACTTGTTGGTGTAGCCATGAAAGATGAAATCTTCCTCTGAGCAGAAGAATATGAATGTATGAGGATTTCCAACACCTCCTGCAGCTCAACAACTGCTGCGCTATTTACTTGACTTCTGCATCAGCCAAGTCCATCCACAGAAGTGACTTTGCTTCCTGAGATCTTGTTTTAAGTTCTGAGGTCAGACCTGCAGAGGAAGGGAAAATCGCAAAGGAAAGTGAAAAACTGTCCCTGTCTCTCCCTCTTGTGGTATCAGCTTTTCAATTCATAAGGAATAAAAAACCCAAAGTACAACAGAGGAGCTATAACAGCAATTTAAGGGTTTCTTTATCTGAAAGCCTTGATGTGCATTTCCCTGATCCTTTGCCTCTCTGGTGTCTTAGGGTGGAACTGATGGGGTTTTTTTTCTTCTCTATTTTTCTTTCTATTCACTTTCATGTGCCACAGGGTTAAAACCTATTCAGCTCTGGTTTTTTTGTGAAATTAGCTGTGAGTCATGAGGGCATGGCAGCCTTGGCAATCGAAGAGTGCACTCAGGACAAGAAGCAAATACAGATGTAAAGTACAGCCAGAGGGAGAAAATCAAGAAGGAGAAATTGCATTGGTTTAAAATGAGGAAAAAGAAAATGCATTTAAAATTAGGAATGTGAATTAGAAAATCCATCTGGACTTAAATCTCTGCAAGTCTAAGCATAGGTGTTCCTTTTTACAGCAAAACTTCACAAAATTGTTGTACAGTCTCCACAGAGACTGCACTGATGGAGGGCTTGTCTCTCCTCACTTATGATGTGGGATCCCAGCCTGTCATCCATAAAATCACAGGATCACAGAATCATTAAGGTTGGAAAAGCCCTCTAAGATCATCAGGTCCAACCATTAACCAGGCCCAGCACTAAAACACATCCCTTTGTGCCACCTCTCCATGCTTTTTGACCATTTCCAGTCGTGTTGACTCCACCACTTCCTTGGGCAGTATTTTCTACCCTTCCAGTGGAGATTTTTTTCCTAATATCCAAATTAAACCTCTCCTGGCACAACTTGAGGCTGTATGTGTAAGTACAGAGGAAAGGTTTCCCCTCCACCTGGTTTCCCAGCTACTGTCTTTACACATCCCCTCTTCCCGTGCATTGCAGGACAAACTGGCTCTGCACTTTATCCAGATTAAATCAGCAAACTGACCCTGGTGCCAGCTGGGGATCCAGAGGAACCAGCCCATCCATTCACAAAGCCATCAGGGGTAGAAGTGATCCTCTCATCCAGCCTCCTGATTGTCTCTGTCGACCTTCCATTTGCCACACATTACCAACAAACCACCTGTAAACTCCCTTGGAAAGCAAACCCAGACATTAAAATTCAGCTGAAATATGCTTGAGTGGGGATATCAAAAGGATTTAGACTATATCCAGTGTAGATTGTAACTTCTGATACAGTGCCTTTGGGAAATATATGTAAAGCTGTTAATATTTTAAAAGTTAAATAAGGTACATTGTATTGCTTGAAAGTATTAAAAAAAAAAACCCAACTAAACTCAAACTGCCTGTGGCTACAGTCTGTATGTTTTATCAGTTACTTCTTCCTTCCACAACGTGCAAAAGGATTGTTTAAAGCAGCTGACATGGCCAACCTCGTGCTAATTAAAAGAGCTTTTAGAAATGAAATTGCAGGATGGTGTCTTTATGAGTAAATTGGTTCACAGTTTGAAAAAAAAAAAAAGACAAAAAACCCCAGAAGAATTGAGTAAAAGGAAGGAAAAGTGTTTATCTTCTTAGAGGATAGGAAGAGATAAAGTCACCCTTAATAATCTGGTTAGCTCGACCAGTCTGGCACGGGCTGCTCTGACCTGTCCTCTGCAGAAGTGCTGGATCACCGAGGTGAGCAAGATTGAGGCAGCGGTTTGGTGATTGAATTAAAGAAAATTGCATCACGATTATAGTAGCAAACCACTTAAGGCAAATGATTTTACAGTTTCCTAATGCATTTTATTTTCTCTGACAGGCAGGATCAGATTGCTTTTTCCATGATATATGGCAAATGAAAATGTTTTTAGTTATGGTGTTTACACGTTTTGGGCACTTTTTCTCCCTGTCGTTTGAGCAGAGGTGTTGTCACAGGCTCTGATTATCCCTGGCTGTATTCTGAAGGAAATGGTCTACAGGAGAGAAAGTGTTTGAAATGCTTTAGTCCATAAATCCAAGGCAGGAGACCTGGACTCCTGGATGTCAAGGGGAAGATTTTCTAAGTGAAGTCCTTTAATTTTTAGAGCCTCAGATTAACGCTGCTGTCCTGGAGCCAGCAAGACTCCCACTGTTCTCTTCAATGAGAGCCAACAGCAGCTTTAGAAATTACTAAAGTTTCTGTTCGCTCCAGATTATGCTGGATGAGCAGCAAATCTGCTGAGGGCCGAATTCCCAGACACAGGAAACTGAACTGTGGCTACATCCCGAAGCTCAGTCCCCTGTGCACAGGGACAGGGCACAACACTGGGCACAGCCAACCCCACACGTGGCAGTTTGGTTTCCAAGCTGTCCTTGGAGGCCTGATGGGGCAGAGTGGCAAGAAAATTGCAGAGCACACCCAGGGCACATCCCCAAGACTGTTAATGTCATTTTAATGGGCTAAAAATGAGCCCCAACAAACATCATGTGGATCCATGTTTTGATCAGCAGGTTGCTCCTCCTCTGCGAATACAGTGGGGTTTGCCTGGCAATTTCTTCTTCTGAAAAGGTACTTACATGTTCACTTTTTGCAACTGGGAAAAGTGATTGATTTATGGATATTTTTGTAATGTAATAAATTTAACCTGAAAAAAAAATGTCCTCCTTTCATTCCCTTCCCTTTTCATCTTCTGTGTTGTATAGGTACTGGTGAAAACCCTAAACTGTTCAAACAAATACACTGTCATTTGAACAAAAGAGATTTATCATTCTCAGAATGTATTATTTATATTATAATATATTTCTAATTGTGGGGTTACAAGAGTGGGCTGCAGGCAGCCTTGGCCTTGATGGCTTGCGGCTGTGTCCCTGGGAGGAGGGAAGGCCAGCATTGAATGCAGGTGTGGTGATTCCTACAACAAGAAGCACATGAGTAGCCCAAGGGATGATGGGTATAAAGGGCTGTGCTGTAGGATCACAGAGCAGCAGATACTGAGCTGTAGTTGAGCTGATGTTGTGGATGCCTGCTACCCTGCTCTATGCCGGACTTTTTGGACTCTAACACGTGGTGCCTGTGTTTGTGTGTATTGCGGCGATAACTGGCTGAGCCTTAGAAGCCCTGGAAGCCTCCAGCAGTATGAGCCTCACGGACTGCAATCCACTTGGGGGAAGTGGAAAAGCCGGCCGGCGCGTAATCCCTGGGCGGGGGTGTGCTCAGGAGAGCCGTGAGTAGCCTACGCATGTGAGTCCAGGATTGGACTGCCTTGGGCGACCGTGCCTCTGGGAAGGACGGTGAGCCGCTGTAGCTCTTGCCCAAGCAAGTCTGGGATTGGACTGCTTTATGGGTGACCGTGCCTCTGAGAGGGATGGTGAGCCGCTGTAGCTCTTGCCCATAAGGTCGGTGTTAGCTCTTCCCATGCGTGATTACTGCAGATGGTGCCGCAATGTTACACTGCAAACTGTGCTGGCCTGGTGTAAGGCAATATCTGGAACTATGTTGCCGCAGTGTAGGGCAACACTAATGATTGTGTATTATTGTAGTAACAGCAATAAGAACACTAAGAGACTTTCAGTCAAACTTAAAACACCTTTGATTACTCAAGTTTAACACTTGCACTTCACTATTTCTGGATTTATGTGTTTAATATGGTTCTGTGTCCTTTCTATTCAGCTGAAGGAGGAGATTCTCAGTGATTACACTGTGATTGTTGGTGCACCGAGAAAAAAATTACAAAAAAAACAAAGCAAGGGTTGGCAGCCAAAGTGTTGAATGAGCTGAATTCCCAACAAAGTTTTTGTTTTTTTTAAATGAAGAAATATTAAGGACATGGACGTCATAATGGCCATTTGGATTTGAGCTTCCATGTTTTGCTGTGCTGAATTCCACAGATTCAGTAGATGCCCAACATCTGAGCCTTCATCTCCAGTGTGGTGAGTGTGGTCAGGATAATGGGGAAAAGAGATAGAAGCCATTAAGATGAAATATGAAGAAATAAAGACATGAAAAGGCAGTGCAACCCTACCTATGTAATAACAGAATTTAACAGGGAAGCATTTTTAATACTTTCCACATGATTTTACCCTATTTCCATGTCCAGAAACCTCTTTAAAACTACTTAGGAATCCTGGAACAACCTGTTCTCCACATCAAAGTCCATGGGGAGTGACGAGGACAATTCAGGGTCAATACCAAACCAAGTCAGAGCCATTTGCTAAGTTAGATGGAGATGACACAAGAAAAAGACAAGAGTCACAGCAGGAGGAAAAGAAAATATATGTCTGAAATTGTACAAATTGGCTCCAGACCAATTTAAAAGGAGCCCAGCCTCATGCATCCTTAAATACCTGGAGAATAATGTACAGTTTCACATTGAATTGGAGATGTTACTGCGAGTGCAAATCACAAGGTGGAAGCAAAGTTTTCCACAGAGTTTTATGTTAACTCGAATAATATTAAAGAAAAAAAAGTCGACTGAACTGAAAGCAATTGTCAGGAATTGTCATAGCCTTCACCCCAGGTAAAGGATAAGTATAGATTCTCCTCCGTGGCACTTGGTGAGTAATTAGAGACATTCAGGAGGTACTCAAGCAGTGACATTTGCACAGACCATTGGGATCATGCACCCTTTCTGTTCAGCACTAGGAAACTTTATCTCTAAAAGCTCATTATTTCAGAGCGTTCAGAACTATGGGGCATGACTCAATAGATAACAGATATTCTTATCTGGCGTGAACTCTGCAAAGCAAAGTCTAAAAATCTATGTCACTGTTTGCTCTAGCAGTAAATACAGGGAATGCAAGTAGAAAAGCTGCTGAAAACAACCAAAGGAACTGCATTATAGATTAGTTTTTGCTTTCTTTCTGGGGGGAAAAAAGTACTTCTTAAGACTGGAAATGTCCTGAAAACTCCTTAGGGTTTGCAGAATTATAATTGACTTTTAAAGCTGTGTTCTTAGTGAAGGAAACAGCTTTTTGTGGGGGTTTTAACTATATTAACATCAAAATAAAATTGCGTAATTAGATAATTCTAAAAAATAATAGGAAAAGTATTATTAAAAAAAGAACAAATGAAGAGTGGGAAAGGAAAAAATTAAATAGTTCAAGCTCTTTTTTTTTTTTCCTGTGGAATTTCAAAGTGAGTTAAATATATCTCTGGATTTCCTCTAGTCTTGAGATTGTAGAGATAATGGAAGGGAAATCTGTGGTTCTCCCCTGGTACCTCTGCTCTTACCAGCAATGTTTATTTACTCACCACAGTTAACTTTACACTGACTCAGGAAAAAATACTCATGACTGAAATTACAGTTATTTTCAATGCTGAAAAGGATGCAGATGTTTACAAGGACATTTAACCAAGTTGTTTTAATGGTGACAAATGTAAATTTCCACAAGCTTCTCTGGCAAACATTATCAAGCTGTCTTTTCAGGAAGAGTGATTGATCTGCTTTTTGTGCAAATTCATGGTATCACTTCACCTTTGCATTCAGATCAGATTTTCTGAACCATGATCCCCTCACCCATCATTTTTCCTTCTGTTTGTTTTTGAGCACATTTTTCTAACCGTGCCCAGAATATTTGGTTACCACCAGTTACTCTCACACAGCCTCAGAATTTTCTTTTATTAAAATTCTGTTTACATCACCATTTCCTATCGGTAAGAGTTCTAGGCAAAGTTTCAAAATGCAGGTACTTTCAATAGAAAAATTTATTTTTAAAAGTGGGGGGTTTTGTACAAAATGTTTGGAAACTAAGACAAATAATTGTGTTTTGTGACCCAGAGTGTCATTGCATTTTTTTATGGGGTTCTGCTTTAACCCTGCTCACTGGACAGAATTAATAGTGCTTGATTGTAAGTCTATTTCAAGTGAATTAAAATACCTTTTATTCAAACAATAGCAAACAGTTCCCTGGTGATAACATCGTTCCACATCTTCTCTTCAACCCAGGGCTATTTGCCTGAAATGCAAAGTTCTCTTAATAGTTAATTACATTTTAACAAACTTCAGCCTTTTTATTCTAATATTCTGAAAATTTACTTTTAGAAACATAATTATTAAGATTTATTAATAGACTTATTCTCTATACTGTAGAACGTGAAATTATTATGCTAATGATGTGAGTTATCACATTTCTCTAATAGTTTATTTTTGAGAGCAGTTACTGTACCAGTTAAGGTTTTTGTATATCATTTCCCCCTTTCATGTTGGAATTTCTTTGGTGTATTTTGAGTGGCTTTCTCTGCCATACAAGAAAAAAAATGTCACAAAAAATGCAAGAAAATCATTTTGTTGCTCCCCTAAATAACAACAACTGGTAATTTCATCCCTAATTTTGATTTTATGAGCTGCCTGTACTTTTAATTACTGCTATTTAACAATTTCACTTACTTCCCCCACATTTTCAGTCTTGGAAAGCTTCACGAAAGGAATCTTTCACTGGAAAACATAAATTTGAAGATGCAATTTTATAGACTCCATATCAGGACTCTGTCACCACATCCTGAATAAAAGACAGTCCCTGCTCCCAGTCCCTGATGGCCCTCACAAAGGCTGGAGGATCCATTCCAGGTGGGAGATATCGACCTGCTGTTATTAAATCCTATGTGATGGGATGCTTCAGTGTCATTTCATGGAAGGGCAGAGCTTGTCAGTCCATCAGCTCCTTTTATGCCCCTGTTTGCTCTGTTGTACACAGAGACCTTGCAGGGGTGTCAGAAATGCTCCTGATGTCACTGCCAGCTGTGTGGTGGCAGGGCAACAGCTGCCCAAGGGATGGGGAGGGATGGCAAGGCTCAGAGCCCAGCAGCCCCTTTAGTTTAGGCAGTGGTAAAAAGCAGTGAATCGAGAGGGAATGGGGCATTCCCAGGGGAAAACCCCCCTCACCAAAACAAACAAACAAAAACCCCGAAAAACAATAACAAAAAAACAAAAACCCAAACCAAAATACCCCTTGAGAAGCATTTTTTTCCAGAGCTTGGAGTTTAAAGCTCAGGAGTTAACAGCTTTGAAGGCAAAATTTCAGCAGCTCAAAATATGCAGAGCATCACTGAAAGAACCTGTCTTAGAGTGAGGGTTCAACCTTGTTCTCCTGCTAAAACAAAGCTGTCTTCTCCTACAGAGAACGGTATCACTGAAATCAAAAGAAGTTCAGTTAAAACTTTTCAGGCTTGTTTTTTAAATTATCCAATTCTTTCCTCTCTCAGCCTCCCACCAAAAGCCTTTTCTCAAATTCTTTGCAGCAGTGATGCCCCTCAATGAACCTCCTCTGCCTCTGGATGTACCCAGCCAGGGGAAGACTCTTTTACTCAGTGACAAATTCCATCCCAGGTGATGTCTGTGGGCAAACTGCTGTGTTACTTTGTGCCCTGGGCAGGTAATTTTGTCCATGTCTGGCTCATACAGAGGAATGTTGTACAAATTCTGCAGACTGACCCTTGATGCAGGTTTTGCTGCAGTTTTCCACTAGCACAGAGGTGAATAACTAAATCCCTGTAAGCACAGTAATCCACAGGCCCAGATATCACCACAGCCCCATTTATCACCACTGCTGTTGCTTTCAGGCTTCTTTTTTAATACTAGAAGTTGAAGGCTTCCATATTTCTGAAACACATTTAAAACTGAGAATAAATTCACCTGAAAGAAGGAAAAAAACCCACAGAGTTAAAGGAAAATAAAAGAAGGCAGCAAATCTGACAAAGCTGTAAGTGTGCAATGGTAATTATCCAGCTTTAATATTAGCCTCAAACCTATAATTGCCTGGAAAGTTCCATAGAAATCCATAGGAAATAGAACTTTACCAGTTCATAGGTTAAAGAACACTGTGATTAGAAATGCAAATGCAGTTTGGATGGATATCACCATCTCATCTTGCCTGACACTTTCAGTTCTTTCCAAAGGTTTCAAACACCTATGGGAAGAAGCTTTAGTCAAGGAACTACTCAGCTGGAAACAAGAATGGTTCCTTAACACTTCACTACTCATTACTGCCTGCTGGGATGTTGGTACTGAACGAGGCCGGGTTCAGCTGAAGTGCCCTTAGTCTTTAGATATTAGCAGTTTCCTGAATTGTTTCTAGCATCTGCCAGAATTTAAAGTATTCCCAAACCCACTGTTTATTGCCCTGGTGTGCTGGCTACCCAGAAGCCAAAAGAGCAGCTATTGTGTCTTAAACAGGTAGCAGTCATCTTTGATCCTGAACATTTCCTAAGTATCATGGGTACAAAACAGCTGTTTCCCAAGTATTTGTCTTTCTAAAAAAAAAAAAAAAAAAATAACAGAAAAAAANAAAATAGCAGCAATAATAATGTATCCCTTTAAAAAATAATTAGCCATTTGGGGAATTGATGGTTTCTATATTTAAGTTTTTGAATCAAATCCATTGTGATTTGCAGAGAGCAGAACATTACACGTTCTGGTGGCTGGATAATAGGATCTGTACGCTGGGGACTTTTCTGTCTGTCCCCACGCACAGATGTGCTTGTGGCAGGAACCACAGGGGGGATAAAAATCATCTGTTTCACAGGAACACCAAGAAATTAATGGGCACAAAGACCTCAAAAACAATGCTCCTAACTCAAGATAATGACCCATTGACAGAACCCCATTTTGGGAGAAAAGAGTGATAACTCGTAGTATTTCTGTCCAGGGATTGGAATGTCCTTGGTTCTGTTCCCAGGGCTTACACTGGCCTTCTGAATGACTGTCAGTCACTCTGCAGCTATATGTCCCAGTTCCCAATTTTAAAAATTATTCTAGTTCTTTGTAACACACTCATTGAGATCTGCTGATAAAGTCCTTTCATTCTTGGTAATAATTGCAGAGCTCGCATTATCATCTCGTGCATGCACGAATTTGCACACACCTCACTGAATGACAGGTTTTATCCAGCATTGAGTGTAGCAGCTTCCCCTGAATGTACTGCCATGTCTTCCTGTTGATCTGCCTCTGTCATTATCTCACTGTTTAATTCATGAGGACCTGCTTATGAAAACTGGTTATGAAAGCTGTTGTTTCAGTTTACAAGAAAAAGCATTACTATTTTGGATAATGGACATCCTAAATTTTTGCTTTACTTTTAATTTCAGTATTAGGGATTGGAGCATCTCTCATTGGGGAGAGGCTGAGAGGGCTAGGACTACTTGACCTGGAGGCATTAAGGCTCAGAGGTGACTTTTCAATGCATGTAATTAGCAGTGGTGCTCAGCGATGGGGTGAGAGGCACTGGTCGTGCTGGTCACCGTGGGGAAACTGCTCTAGAAACAGTGGCAGCAAGAAATGTGAGGGGAAGGGTGAGATCTTGTGGAATGCAGCCCCTGACACGAGCAGAATAACACAAGTTCTGACTGCCTGGCTCCCTCTGAAGTTTAATAAGTGGCTGAAAGCGATAAATTGCTTTAGAGATGTACAGAGTGGATCAGGACGGATCCAGCCCTTTTCATTACACAGAAAGTAATTACAAAATCCCACACCCCTCGTTCTCTTAAATCCAGTGCCAGTTTTGGTGTGTGTTTGTGTGGATTTGTGTTGAATCAATATGTACACTGAGAGTACAATTCATTGCACCTCATGGAGTTGAGAACTGAGAAATTTAAAGACTATTGGTGTGTGCTTCTAATACACACATTTAGGGTTTTTTTACATTTGTATAATTATGTCATTTTTATCTTCCACACTCTCAAATTAAAAGTAGTTAAAGCAATATAAACCTTCCGGCTTTTTTTTTTTTTTTTCTAGATTCTCTTTTAAATGAATGAAATTTTTGGATGGAAAATGAGCTGCATGTACAGAAAGTTAAGCTAAATGTTTATTGTACATAATGTGATTAAGGGGAATACAATTCTACTTTTTACAGGGAAACACAATTCTACTTTTTTGTATATAAAGTCACCTTAAACGGGAAGAAAAGCCTCTGGATTCTGTGGTAATCTTCAACAATGAACTAAACCATTCAGCACCCCATAGATCTGTCCTCAAAGACAGATTTGCTCTCCTATAATCTCCCTGTTTAATGCATTACAGTCAGAAATATGGCACAGACAATTTAAGAGACCTGAACATCCACAACACCCACACGCAAACCTTCCAAGAATGTTTTTTCCATTCTCTTGTTTTGCCTAAGCCTTTCCTGCCTCACTGCAGGGCTGAATTTTTCAGCCTATCCTGTCAGGAATAATTGCACAGCTTTAAAGGATTTGCAGAACACTTGCTCAAGATTTGACACCACTATATTAGACCTGATGATAAACATCACACCCAGACCTTACTTCCATACAGCCAAATAAACAAGATCATAAAGACCATTTGCATTCTCCCCGCCTGGCTCACTTCCCCATGTTTGAATTACTGCTGTGCTCTGTGTTTGCTTTAGTTTAGGCAGTCAGGCAAGGATTATATGCCTCAGTGCAAGACATTTGAATGTTTTTATATTTCCCTAGGGTGGGTGTCAATACTACAAATCAAAGTTGTTCTGTCTGGAGAAAACTGACCCCAGCTCCTAGTGGTGGAAGGAAAAACCTGCGCAGGGCTGATTATCAGCGTGTCCTCTGATGCTCTTTCTCCTCTCTCTACTGCACAGTTTTCACATAGGTTATGCAGTTAAATAAACTTTTTTCTTTCTAGGAAGGGGATTAATTTAGCAGTCTTGGAAGACAAGTTTTCCAGCTTTTGTCCATAGCTGGTGGATGCACAAGAACAGCAAGAGAGACCCTCACAGTCTGGATCATCAGATTTGCTTTTAATGTCTTGGATTAATATATGAATGTGTCCCAATTTGAGATTTAAGGGATTTAGGGAGGGTCTAATGGCCATGTCTAGCTCTTTGATTGCCCAAGACAGCACATTTAAGTTGGTCCTTTTCTGTCTGAGCTGTGGAAGTCCTCATTAGTCAGAGCTGTAGCTGGAGGCAATGAGCATGGAATTCAGGAGGATTACTCAGTCAGCCAGGCAGGATTTGTAAGTAAAGGTAATAAACATCTCTTCTATAAACACTCATGTCTGGGCAAAACAGGTGAGGCAAACAAGGCAAACCCTCCTGGGGATGTGTGGGGGGACCTTGGGTTTGTTTTACAGGTGTGTCAAAGCCTCTAACTCATGTCTGTGTTACAGCCTGCAAATCCACTTTAATTTACACCTCAGACCATCAGACTGCAGAACATCACTATTACTGGAAAGTTGGTATCATTTTCAGCTGAGTTGATCTATCAGATAAGATCTGATAAGGTCTCCTGGCCTTGTGGAGATGGAGTGCAGGGGAAAGTAATTAAACAAGTATTCAGTGAAGGACTGTGACCAAGTCTGTAGTTTAAATCATGCCATAACTTGATTTCTGTGTTTGTGGCTTTATGTCACTGTTTACCTACTGAATCTTTAAATTAAAAAACTTTAATAATTAACAGGGAAAGCCTTTTACAAGTGCTATACTGCAAAAAATGTGTAACAATCAAAAGAGCTTTAAGTATCTGTTTGGGAAGCTGGTTTAAAATTTAATCCATTAAATTTATCTTTTCTTTATATTACCATAACTAACAAACACACACTCTGCTTCTGATAGAAACTCTAAACTTCCTTTAAAAATTTTCCAGAGTGTCTATTATTTTATTTTTACATGAATAGTTACAGCAGCATAAATCCTAAACAACAGGAGATGCTCAAAGCTACCCTCTACCAAACTTAACAACCCATGCTAATGGTTACTTTGAAGCCATCTTCTTGACTTTCTGAAAAATGGCACATAAAATGGGCAAGAAATTACTTTTGCTGTCTTTCACACAGCTGTAAAACATGCATGTGTGGTGGAGACCAGCAATTACATTAAGTTCTTAAGAGGAGGGCAGTGTCACTCTTTGTTCTTGTTGAAACCTTCAAAACACATCTCACCTTGAATCCGTCACTGACAAAGAAAATGGCACGTTTATGGGGGAATTTGGATGCCTGGATGTTGCTGCAGTGAGAAGTGGCACAACTGTCCTCAAGGTATGGAATTTTAGGAGCTTCAATTCCAGTGTGGGCATCACATTACAGCAGCCACTCATCCCTACGGCAGCCCTTCTTCTTTTTGCACTCAAGGATTAGTATCAGGAATTCATCATCAATGCCTTTGCCAAAAAGGATAAATATCTTCTTTGCTGGGATGTTAACTGGTTACTGTTGTTGATTTATGCCTGCTCTATCTGCTGTATCCTGAACATAAACAGTGAAATGGATTAAAAGAAAATCAGTCATCCTCACCTCAGTTACATCTAGAAAGCCAGAGACAAACTTCAAAGATTTTCACCTCTTTTCTTTTTTTTTCTTTTTTGGTGAGGTTTTTGATTTGGGTTTTTTGGGTTTTTTTAATTGATGTCTGTGGTTGGAGAACCTGAGTGGGTACATATTTGTGGAAAATCAGCTTCTTGATCTTAAGCTGCAAACATGTATCTTCATTATAAATTTTTTATTTTTAATTTTTTATTTCAAGCTTTTCTAAAAAAAACCCAACTAAAACAACATTTTACTTCAACACAACAAATGAATATGTTCAGTTTTAGATCCAAAAGGCTATTGTGGAGGTACTTCCACTTTGACAACACTTGTGGAGAATGAAACCCGTGACTCAAGGGTTTTCTGCTTTTACAAAAATGCAGTTTTACATTGTGAACACCTTTTTGATAGCGGAATTTCTCCGTGGACCTCAATTCACACCTAAAACTTTCCAGATGTGGTCACTTACTCTACAGTGAACAAATTAAAAACCTTTCTCATGTCTCAATCAAAACAAAGTATGGATTTCAGAGTCCATCCCAAAGAAAATACAAATTGAAATATAAAACTTATTTCCTCCATCAGGAAAAAAAGACAACTCAGCTCCATCTCTGTCCTGTCTCACATACTTTTATTGCAGCATTTCCTCCTTTTCTGCATTTATCACATTCTGCTGAGCTGTGTGTTTTGGGGAGCTGACACACCCAGCACCCGAGCAGGCAAACAGCTCAGCAGAGGGTGCCTTTCTTTTATCCACAATCCCATGAAGGACTTCTATTTTCTCCTTCTGCACTTGATTTTTATGCTGTGATTCCCAAAAAAAGAAATAGCGTGCAAAAAGTGGCATTTCAAATACATTTTAGAAGCTGAGGATTAGCAAAATACCACATTCTGTCAAAATGTTAAGCAGACATTTTCATATGAGGTTTGAGAAATAATTAATTGTGTTTCCTAATGCTATCTTCTGGCCATTACAACTGTTGGAAATTAATGAAAAATATGTAGGCATTGTGCTGCCTAAGCAGGTATCCTTTATTTTGTGTTCTCATGGGCTGGAGGCTGCCAGAAGAGATCAGGGCCCCTCTCTGCACACCACAACACTGGTACAGAATATGCAACACTTTGTCTTAAAAGATGCGTGCACAGCTTTAACACGGGAAGGCATCTGGTTAAGAGCTCTTGAATCAGAATTTAATCAGCCAGGAAAGGTAATGAGGGAGAGAAAAGAAATATCATTACCTCCACCTTGGATGGGGGTCTAGGAAAAAGAAACTAAGTGCCTACATTTTATCCACAAGGTCTCAAGCGGTGTTTAGATGTCCTGTGGATCAGAGCAGCACCACAATTACAAAACAATCCCTTCTTTCACTGCAGTGAAAAGCTATAGAAAAAGCCATTTCTTTCATTAGGACTTTCTGGAAAAAAATCTTCTAAAAATGAAGAAAAATACTAGCAGAAAATATTGGAATAAGATCACTTTTCTCTTTTTTTTTTTTTTAATTTCCGTAAATAACCAATGTTAAATCCTCTTATTTCTTTTCACAGTTAAAAAGCAAACACATCTTTAGAATTTTTTTTATCTTTTAGGAAGATGACCACTAATAAAAAAATGTTCAAAAATGACCTCCCCAAAAGCTACCTTTGTTACATAATTTTAAGATTGATTAATTAAAATATATGAAAATTTTTATGACTTTTAGTTTGATTTTTTGTCTGACTTCATATATCTCACAGCCCATACAATCACAGTTTTCTTTCTTTTCCCAATGCCTTATGTTTTTCTGAAACAAATAGTTGAGAAATACACTCCATCTTCATCTGAAGTAATCATGAGATGTAAATAGAAAACTTTGTTGATTTTTAATCAACATCACTCTTACAGAATTGTTCCTTAGTTATAATCTTATGCCATACTTCTAATTTCAATATCTAAGCTCTAATTTGTGGCTGCTGGTTCCTGTTATTTCTCTGGTTGCTACATTTGAAATACTGAAATGCAAAAAAGGCAGGGGAAAGCCCTGGCAGAGTTAATTTGCTCTTTATTATGATATTTAATTATACACCATAATCAACTCACTTTTTGATCTTAAATTAGAAGTGTTAGAGTTCAACTCATTTAGCTTTATGTTTAAATTTTTGCTCAGCTTCACAAATTGAACTCTGAAAACTTCCAACTTAAAAGCTTTTTTTGAGCTTGAAATATTACCATTAGAATAATAGTTATTAAGATAATAATAATTAGAATATTAATTATTCTATTTTTTCTAAACCTCTATGGATTTTTCAAATTATCAAAACTGTGACGAGGCCTGGTTCATGTCTGTGTTAGCAGCAGGGTATGCAGAGGAGAAATCAGCTTGTAGTTATTGATTTGGTGATAGAGTGTGTTCCCCAAAGATAACAGCAAAAGAAGCCCTAAATACATCCTAAACATAGCTTAAAAGCTGCTGGAAATGAAAATAAGTGGTACTGGAAACAATAATAAGTGGTTTTCACAGACAAAGTGGTATGTGCCCCAGGGTCTGTGCCTGATTATGGTTTATTAATTTAACAATTAATAATAGATGTCTACTTCATCTTGCTAAATGGCTTGTATGTATCTCCATTATTAGCTGTGAATGCATTAATAAAGGTGCAATGCCAACAGCAGAGACATATGTGTGTACGTAAGCTAAACTTCTCTCTTTTCCCTTTCAAACTCACTGCTTCAAAAGCTTTTCTTGGCACAGAGATAGATCTTTTTAGACTGAAAGGAGCAGTTTTGTTCTTTTTTAGACCAAAAGGAACAGTTGTGTTTCTCTGGAAAGCAGGGGAGCCTCTGAAGTGGTTTCGTTCAGAGGCCAGCACGGCGTTTTCAGGAATAACTCTGTTCTGAGTCAAGTCAGTTCAGCACCAGTAGTAGAGTAACTGGGCAAATCCTGAGTCCTTCTGGAACCACAGTTACGGGACATGGAGGCAAAGAGACCCTTCAAAAGCCAACCAAGAGGAAGGATCAGCCCAAGCCAGGGTGCTGTTTGTAGAAACACTTAGCAGCAGATGTCTGCAGGATAATTTTAGACCCGGGCAAGCATCTGGTGATGCTTTCCAACAATATTCTCCCATCTCTGAAATGATTTGCTTCCCAGAGCTTCCCAAATTAAACTGTTCAAAGGCTCTCATTCTACTACTTGGAGGAGAAGAAATATTCAGTGGGGAACGTGTCAAACATGGGACTGCTCTGAGGTTAGAGCTGTCTTCTAAAGCAGCACAGGAATTCTGCCCTCAGGGCCTGTTAGGCAATTCCTGAGATGAGTCTGGATATTGTTTCATGCCATGTACAGCAACAGTCCAGAGCAGCAGGGAGGGGAAATGCGCCTATCCCAATCCAGCAAGTGACCCTCGGGTGGTGACAGCAAACATTTGTTCAGGTAGCACATCCCTGGTGCACTGACCACACCCCACCAAACTGGGAGAGCAGCCGCTGTGCTGGGAGCCATGGGGAAAAGAAAGCTGGAGAAATGAGCTCACGGGGATCTCATGAGGTTCAAAAGGTTCAATTTAAAGGCCTCCCTCTGGAATAGAATAACTTGTTGCCATATTTCAGACTAGGGATGAGAAAAGCCCTGGAGAAAAGCTGAACAAGGGTCAGGAGTGTGCCCCTCCAGCAAAGACCAACTGCACCCTGGCTGTTTGGATCACAGCACAGAATCACTCCACGAAGGAAGAGATCCTTCTGTATGGCATTTGTGAGACCACCACTGGAGTTTTGGGCTGGGAAAATACAGTTTGGGAGTTCACATTGCAGAGAAAGTCGTATGGGACTGGGAGCAACAAAGGGCCACCCTCACTGAGCTCCTTGCTGAGGGTGACTTGACATGCAGATGTCCAAAGACCGTGGACGTGGAGCTGCCAGGCCAGTGCAGAATGACTTTGGAAGATAGTTGGGAATGTGCTGTGGCTTGGAATCGATGCCATGTGACTGGCAAGGTTTGCACACAGAGAGGCAGGCTCTACCCAGAAATGAGGGAGAACTGCTTCGGTGAATCCCAGACTGGTTTTAGTTGGAAATGACCTCAAAGCTCATCCAGTTCCAACCCCCTGCCAGCCCACAGAGGAGATGTGATGGCTGAAGGATCATTATCCAGCACTGCATCCTAATAGCAGCCTTTTGAAGGGAAAATGCTTCCACCTCACAGCAGTATTTGCAATATTCTTTGCTTCATTCCAAGCCTTCATGCCAGAGTCCATCAATTGCTGCTTCTGTAGATGATTCCATGGATTCCTTCTAATCCTCATGATTAAGCTTTGATAATGCTGCACACATTCAACACTCATTTCCTTATCATACCATTGTCACTGCATGGTCCTGGTTAAATGTAAAGTTTTGCAGGAGCTGGAAATAGCAGCTTTGTGTCCAACACTGTTGCTTAATGATTTACCTACCTTGGAAAGTCAAAGCATTAATGCATTCAAAGTTATAAGTTTTCTTTTTGACCATATTTTTTGAAGTGTTTTCTGGTATATTTAATGATTTCCAACTGCTTAGATGGATTTCACCTAAGGTTTTTACAGGGGAAAAATCACTACATGACACTTAGTAACAAAGTTTATCTTTGACTATTTAATTACCTAGACATTGACCTGCATGAAAATATCAAAAAATAAAGGCAAGAGTGAAGTGTCATCATCCCCTGAGACAGCAAGGGATCACAAATTATCCTTGTTGTCCTTTGAATGAATGATGTGACATCTTTCATGGATCATTAACTTTCCTATGGACTGAAAAGGGGATCTTAGGGAAGGGATTTGGATTCACATATCTAGAGAGCTGATGTTGTAAAAATGTTGACAGATGTTATAAAAACAGTAGGAAATGTGATCAACGTGTCAAAGCCAAACCACAAAGGGCATGAAGTGTTTTTTTGGCTGTCACACCCTTTCAAGATGGGATGGCAAGTGCTTGGGTTTTTACGGGTGTTGAGAAACATCTCTCCTGCTAAATTAAACTGCTGTGAAAAAATATACAAGTTCTTTATTTGAGTTGGAAATATTCAACCATTTCTAGTTTTAATGAAGCATCTTTTTACAAATATTCATTTATTTTAACAGTAAAAGAGACTAATCTTGATAAAATTGAATACTTCTCACAGCCAACATAAAATAAAGACAACTGAGAGCTGCCACACAGAGTTTGCTGTTGCATTAGCCCCAAACGTATTTGGGCAGGAGTCAAGTGTTGGTGGGAACCAGTCTGAGACCAAACAAACTCACACTTTACACTGTTGTGAATCCTGCCAATCTCCATGGGCTGGCACTCAGTGGGTGCACAAACCAAGAGCAGGTTTCAGCTGATGGCTGTGATAAAATGCACAGTGGAAGGGGGTGCAGAACAGGCAATTCCCTGCAGAAAGTGCTAATCCCTCTGGAAGGAACGCCACCCTCTTAGCATTAGCCCTCATACATTGTTAATGAGGAAGAGAGAGAATTAAATGGGAAAAGGGGACTATTAAAACAACACTTAATTGTGACAACTTGATAGAGGGTCCCACCAGCTAATCAATACAGCTTCTGGGAGTCTAACAGCCTTATCAATGTTACTGATGTCTGCATACCTGCTAGTTTTAAGTTCCTGGACTACATTTACAGGGTGCCAGGGGACAACCTTTTATATTGCAAATGAGCTGGGAGGAAGGAGAACCCAGCAGACAAGTAGAGTATTTTTCTTTCGTATTTCTGAAAACCATTTGTATCATCCTGATTCTTCCCCCAGAGGGAGGTTGGGCACTGGAAGAGGCTCCTCAGGGCAGTGCTCACAGCCCCAAGCCTGAGAGAGCTCAAGGAGCATTTGGACAACGCTCTCAGACACAGGGTAGGGTTTTTGGGGTTGTCTTGTGCAGGGCCAGGACTTGGGCTCGATGCTGTGGGTGCCTTCCAATTCAGAATATTCCATGATACTGCTTCTGTTCCTTGTAAGGTTTTACCCTTCTTTCTTTGTCTCTTGTAAAAAACCCAGCTAGATCAAAGCTAATTGGGAGACTTGACCTGTAATTTACTCTTTTGGAAATAAAGTGGTACTATTAAGTAAGCAAAACTGCTACAAACAAAGCTGCATGTCAGCCACACTGATTATCAGAAGAAAAATAAGAAGCTGGAGAGATATACAATGAAAAAGTCATGCTGGTGCTCAGTGTCCTTCAACACCACCTGTATCCAGGAAAAATCATCTTCCAGTCCTACCTCTTGTTTCCACGTTATCAAAGACAGCAGAGGTGTCATTTGGTAAAACTGCGAAGTATCCAATGAAGCTCTGTTTAGTTGTATTGTTAGATTTGTATCCTCATCAGTTCTGCATTAATTACTCAGTCTGGCTACAGTAATGGACTGAAGTTTAATGGCAAAATTGTTGTTTGGTGCAGGTGAGCAGCAGATACAGTTCATAAAAATGTGACTTCAGCAGGATCCATTTAAGCCAGTAAAAGACTCAAGTGGACATTACCTGAGAATTCACATTTGCTTGCCTGTGAAATGTTAGGGCAGGACAAGCATAACAAACAGACTTTTATCCTTTAGTCTCATTTCACCCAAGGTCTCTGAAAAACAAAGCAGTCACTCCCTCACTGTATTAGTGGTAATTATTTGTAGATGTTTTTGGAAAAGCATAGGAATGATTATGAAACTTCTTAGGCCAGATTTTATTACCCTGCAAGTGACAAACACCCAGCTCTAGTATTAACTTTACATGGTATTTGATACTTCTGGGGTAAGACCACAAGGATCAACTTCTACACATCTTCATGTATTCTGAAAAATTTTCATAAGAAATCTTAAATTTACTTCAAGATCAGAGTTTCCCATTTTGAGAATTTTCCAACATTTTTTCGGCTGTGTCTCCAAATGCACAAAATGTCTATCCTGACAGCAGAGTTGAGAGAAGGAAATAATCTGGGTCTGGTCCAAGAATGACATAAGTCATTCTTCTTCAGTTTTCATTAAAAGTGGTATTGATGAAGGCAAAATAATTTTCACTGAATAACCTCTCCAAACTCTGGTTTTTTTGTATATTGATCACAATCGTAGTTTTTCTTACACTAACGTCTGAGAAGATGTTTCTGTGGGCTGAGGTTTGTTCCCCTCTCTGTTCCATGGGTATTAAAAATCTCTGTCCTGTGGGAACTAACAGCGTGAGCATCTGTCACACTGGTAATATTCTCCTTGTTCCTCAATAGGGAAACTTTCTCAAATTGCCTAAGTTAATTAAGGCAAATCAGGGACTAAAAAAGTTGTTTCTAACCTGTGCTTAGCTTGACCTTTGCTGCTGTCCTAGAGCAGAAAAGAGGCTGATGTGCTCAAAACATTTTTTTTTCCAGTTTTATGAAAAAACATGAGTTCTCTTTATGTATCTACTCATTCCTGGGTTTAATTTAATTCAGTGCAAGGCTTGTTGGAACAGATGGTGACAGAAAAAATATTGAAGATATAGTCAAATAAAAACATTCAAGAATACAGCAGTTCATCAAAAGTGGTTTCTGGATTAAAGTGGGACATGTCTTGGAAGAACTGAGAGGTGAAGTTGTCTAACTTTTGCTTGTGCAGGGATTTCCAAAAGGAATTTGATACAATTGTCTAACAGTGAGAAGAAAAAAAAGTTTGTTAATTTATTTCAGTGCACACCTTTAATATACCCCTTGATTGATTCTTGTGCTCACCAAGCAGAATAGGAGTAGAGACGGAGAGACACTGTGAAAATAGGAGGAATCTTGGTGATACTGGAGGGGGGAGGATGAAAATATATTTCTTCAACCCACAAGAGAACATGTTTTCACGGTCATCACTGAAATTACATTCTTAAATTAGTCCTTTTACAGGAGGAATAATGAAATAATTTAATAAAATTGAGAAGTCTGCAATGAAAATAATTTCCTAGGATTTAAAATGCTCAGTATTGCTACAAATATGTGATCTTGACATGTAACCCTGGCCAAACGAATGCCAGGGGTGATCTAAGGGATCCCTGCTGTGGTCCCATTTCCCTGCCCTTTTCCCTTTCCCTCCTTTTTACTTCGTCCTCTTTCAAATTCCTCTGCAGCAGCTCTGGTACTCATCTGACCTTCACTGAGCCTTTTCTGTCCACTTCCTGGGCACAAAACTAGGCCACCAAGGAAAAAAGGAGAAAAAGAGAAAAAAGAAAAGGAAAAAAAAAAATAGGGAAAAAAGAAAAAACCCAACCCAAAACAAACCCAGAAATAGTCTTCTGCTGGTTTATTCACATTCTGAAGTTTTTAGAAGTTCAAGTCCTGCTCCACAGCCTCCAGCACAGAGGCAAGCCATGGTGTAGAGTCTGGAAGACATTTTGCAATATACAATATTGGTATTTTTGCCCCTTGAGCATTGTGATACCCGTTTTTTCTCATATGTCTTTTGGAGCCACCATAAAATTCTCAGCATATTTTTGGAGAACATGCAAATGGAAACACATGCAAGCTAAAAAGGCAAAGTGGACAAAATGAAGAAAAGGAGTGAAAATGAGGGGGGGAAGCGCACTTGGAGACAAATATAGGAAGAGAAGTGGAAATGACTTCTGAATATTCATTTTGTTTGGAAATATCAGATAAGACATTTGACATCTGTGAGCTTTTGGCCTTTAAGCTTGGAAAGATGCCTGGGTTCACCTGGGGAGCAGCCTGAACAAATGTCATTTGCAGCTGGGGGAGGCGAAAGAAGGAAAAAGTAATGTGCTTGAGCCTGAAAAGGAACTTTCTGACACAGCTCCTGCACTGAGATATTAGAAATGAATGGGATTTGGGTGGGAAGGCAAGAAGACTGGTTTGAAGCAGTCGAAATGAAATACAAATGGAGAAAAACAGATATTTTGGCAGTAGTCTGGCAGCTCATGCCATCAGTGGTCATGTACTCTGTTGTTTCACTACATATATGCAGAAAATAAACCACAGCCTGGTGTTGGAAACAGCAGGTTTTTCCTTACCTGACTGGTTAAATGTCTGCATCACCAAACAAACACTGAAAACCTGTGTGACAATGCCTATTTTTCATGATGGCACACTGACAAACACTACACATAAATCCTGTTTTCTGATTGTGAAATCCATTATTTTCCTCTGGATTGACCTTTCTAGTTCCCTGATCTCCCTTGTTCCCAACACACCGGGGTTTCAGGGTAATGTATTTTTAGATGAGTAATTAAATCGAACCTGTTTTCTGCAGGACCTGTGGGTTCGTGTTACCTCAAACAATTGATTGAGGAAACGTGAAGTTTTATTCTCCTCCAACTTACGTCTTCTTCCATTTGAACAGAGAAATGTGTATTTAATTCATCTCATGGGTTTAATATGTCACCTGACTTCAGTGTGTTCAGTGCTTTGTTTTTCCTTTAGCACTCCTTCTTTTTGTGTCCTCTAACAAAGCTGGGTTTTAGGGCTGCTGCCACAACCTTTTTCTTTGGTCATTCATGGCCAAATGATTCTTTCAAGTTTCCTCACTGATCACCTACATGGGTAAGGTTGCAATTTTATTCACTTTCATCAACTTTTTCTTTTCTTTTTGCATCAAATTCCATATATAAATGTATGCAATGAATTCTAGATGTTGTCCCCATATTTTTGTTAGTTCCTTCCTATCTTTTATCAGCTAAGGTGGGATTTTGCCTGGATTTTTTGGGGGGATTTCTTCTGAGGATTCACCTGACTGAAAGGCCTGTAGCACTTTCCCTCCTGACTTGTCAGTCTGGAAATTGTTTTTGAGCTTTGGGAATGGCCTTTCTTTCAAATTCCCAGTGCACATAAGTCTCTTAAGGATGCCAGAGATTATTCACAATGACACAACCAGTAGTGCTACCTAGATAGATGAACAAACTCTTTTTTTTTTCTGCTAGGAACTCAAATCAGCTACTTTCTTTCAAGAATTTATCCCCCAAAGGTAAAATAGAGTTTTATTGCCAATTGTGAAGGGAACTGTATCAATTCTCTACAGTTAACCATTTGCTCCAGACCATCTGTCCTTTTGCAAATGTTCCTTGGCAAAACATTTTCCTTTGTTTGGTTTTCAGGGCACTCATCTGTGCCCTCGTGCCACAGCAGTTCTGAGCAAGGAAACATCAAGTCACACACCAGTACCCCACTGGGCATTAAAGCCTTTTTGATAATTTCTCTTCTGGAGTCCTGAGTCTGTATGGATACATCAAAACTTTTCGTGGCCAAAGACATGGGTTTAATCACCATTTAATTAGTGTTCTTAGGAAATGCCTGATCAGGAGAGGTGAAAGGGGCCAGAGATTTTACCTAATATGTAGTAAGAGCAAAGCTCCCTCCTCCTGGGAGGAGAGGAATGAGCAGATGGGCCATGTCCCTTGTCTTAAGGAAAGGAGAAAAAGTCCTGTCCTGTCTTATTGACAAATACAGAAACAAAAAGTCTGTAAAAGAAACAAAAAGTTCTGCAGCCATGGCTTTCTCTCCCTCTTCCAATTTTCATTGTCCCAAACAGTAATTCCTGTGGCAGTGATACCCATGGTCTCATGAACAGTGCACACACGTTGGACTGTGCAATTTTCAGCCTTGCTTTCAAAGCTGTAACCCAGGTCTGAGCTGAACCCTGACAGAGCTTCCCAAGCACATTTCTGATAAAATCACTAACAGATCAGTTAGAAGCATGTGATAAGGTGGGAGTCCCTGTAGTTTTCTTCTCTTCCCCCCATGGATGCTTTTTGTAAGCCCACATCAGGCATTTTGATTGAGAAATCAGTTCTCCATAAATAAAATAAAGGACTCTATTAAGTCAAGTAGCTCCCCTGATGCTACTTGCTTCATTAACACTCTTCCCTGGTCTCCAGTGGATGTTCAAGTTCTCCTTGGGGAAAATAAACACCTCTCCAATCTGTTTTTCACCTCTCATTTTTTTATTTATTTACTGATTTCTGATGAGCCTAAAACGTGCTATCAAGCTTCAGGAGCTTTTATGTTGCATTTAATTTCCTTCCAAGGTGCTTTTCTCTGTTGGATCCTCTGCAACACCGTCAGGGTTTTGTTTTGAGATTAGGGCTTTCTTAGCTGAACTGATTCCTTCTGGGGTAAGATAAATTGCACCACGAGCCTTTTTAGAAATTAGAGAAGCATCTGTTGTGTTAGTCAATCCCTACCTGCCCCCCCTGCAAGATCTGGCACTCAGGGCTTTTTTCCTGTTTTTGACTGACCTTTTTAAGGGAGAGATTTCTATTTCAGTTTTGTTGGCAGCCCGAGGTAGGCAAGGGCCACAGACAGGTGAGAGGCTGGTTCTGTTAAAAGCTCTACAAACAGAGGAAGCACGAGAGCAGCTCCAACCAGGAACCCACAAGTAAAAATAAATAAAATAAAATAAAATAAAAATATATACAACAGATGCATCTGACAAAATCCAGCAAAGATGCTGAGCTATTTTAGCACAGCCTGGGTGTGTAGGCAATTCAGAAGCAGCAATAACCATAGCTCCTGCCCTGCTCTGGGTTTCAGATGACAATTTTCTTTGGGCATTATGGCAGTGGTAATTTTAGAGGATGTGAAAGACTCCTCTACAGAGAAGATTTAAACATGAAACTTTTGCAGCCTGGCCTTAAGAGACACATACAAATCAAATTCCTGTTAGAGTCAAAGACAATGTGATCAAGTGGAGAAGTGGATGGCACTCTGCTTGACTCAAAATTTTAAAAGTGTATTAGAAATAGCATTAGGGATGAGTCACTGCTCATGTTCTTCACAGTAAGAACAAAATAGGCCAGCTAAACCCTGTTATTCCCATTGCACTTCCATATTCTCTATAGCATCCATTATTCTGGCATTGTAGGTGGGTGATTTACACAACTGAGTTGTTAAATGTGTATTAGAATTGCAGTACAAACTTAATTTGCAATTTCTTCCATTGGTCTCTACGTGTTTAATAAATGTTTAGGGAGAAAAACCCTTCTGTGGTAGCAAACCTGTGGGACTTACTGTAAATGTAAATAGTTTTCTGTACTTGTGAATGCGAATTTCCACACCATGCATCTATTTTCACAGGTGGAAAGGGTTTAGCTATGTAGTGTTTTTCCTGTTTTCTGAATTTGGGGACCACCAGAGCTCTGCTTTCCATGTGCTACAGGGACACAGAGGGTGTGACACATTAATGAACACAATCAAGGTATTTATAGCTCAGTTGGTGACCCAGACTGCGGTTCAATCACATAAAGCTGGAGTTCTGATGCTCTCTGAGTTGCCCTCAGAACCTACAATAGAAAGATGCCTTTAAGGGCTCTTGAAAGTTTGAAAGGATGCCCAGAGCATAAAAAAGGGGCAGTAGGTGTGGGCTACTAAAACATGCACTAGGAGCTCAATGGAAATCTAGCAAATGTAGGCAAATGGGATTAAGAGAGTCTGATCAGTTGTTGAAATTCAGTTATTTTCTTTAGAGGGGCCTGAACAACTTTCTGGCTGCACTGATTGCAGTTTGTGAAACCCCATCCCAGTGAGGCAGGCAGACATGAGACACAAGATACAGGAGACTTGTACTCTCCTGGAAAGTACAGGGAATATTTTGGGGAATAAAAAGTGTCACCAGACACCATTAATTGGTACAGTTGGGAAAATAAACATGTGCTTCCTTGGTTTGCTTAAAGAAATCTTCACTGAAACTTCAATTAGCACTTCAACACTCCTAAAAACAAGTGTACATGAAGTGTCCTGATTTTTTCACTATAGAATCGACAATACCTTCTTTCAGATCATTCCTTTCATCAAGGACTTCAAAGCCCTTAATGAAAACATATTTTGTTTGTTTACATTGCATAATGGATCACGGCACAGTAATGCCTGAGCTGACTGAGATGCAGGGTGATACAGCCAGGAAATTCAACTTCTTGTTTTGGCCTTAGTAGCCCAAATATATCTTATCTGGTTCCAGGTTAGCCTCAGTCAAAGGCTGCCTGTACCCACTTTTGGAAGAAAAAGATGAAGAGATGGCAAAATGTTGCAAATACAAAAAAAAACCCAAAAAAACCTTGTTAAATAGTTAATGAAAGATTATAAATTTATTTCTAGCGGAGACTAGCAGAGAAGCAAACAGAAAGAATCCTGATATCTGTATCATTTTGACTCATTTGCAACCATTTCACAGCGAGTTTTTCCCCTAAGAACATTTATTCAAGATAGTTCATGATTAATTCATATGCACTAGTTGCAGATAGCATATGTCTGGAGGAAGATCCCATATTGCATTTAATTAATATAATTTTTTTAGTCAAGTTTTTTAGTCAGTTTGGTTGGATTCAGCTCACTGGCTGAAGACGTATAAATAGAGTTGTGCAGAGACAGTCAGCTGGGATGTCCCTCATGAAGATAAAATGCTCAATGAAGACTTTGTTGGGAGTCAGTTTCTTAGGTCTAACCACATTCCCTGGAATATCTAGTGTATATCCACAGGTGACTCAACCACCAGCAATTTTTTATCTACACATATTACAAAATAATTATACATTTTTAATTCCCTTGTTTTCAAATCTTCCTTCCATTGGGAAACTCAGTCCCATCAGCCCCATTCTGTAGCTACAAAAATGGAGGTGAAACAGAGCCAAGTCTTTTGCCTGTGATTATTCCCAGCCCTGCCACTGCCAGGTTCCTCAATGTCCCCTCTCGTAAAAGAATACAGATCTGGGGGGTGCAGTGTCTGTGCCTGTGGTGGGGAAGGGTGAAAAGAGCACGCAATGAATGAAAATACACTTTTTATTTAGATTTATCCCAAACCTGAGTCTATTTGGATTCAAAGAACACAACCCTCTACTTATGGTTTGGGCTGGTGCAGCTGAAATGTCACATTCACTGCTGGGAACAGCAGCACTCCTTACAGGAGTGTAAATACCCAGTTATGCTTCTGACTTGGAAATTAGCCCTCAACACTCTGCTGGAATCATTTTAAGTGACTCAGGTCTCCGAAAAACCTCTGTACAAAATATTGCTCTGCTGAAGAAATTTCTCTTTCAAGCTTGCTCATTCGTATCCCTAGGCCAATAGGAAATGAAAACTGATTATTTTCCCTTTGAATCACATGTGCTCTGCTCATTTTCTGCAATAATATAATTCAGAATAAAATAAGAGGAGGGATATAGATTTTCATTGACCATATTAAATTGAACAATGTACATACTTCTGTGGTGTTAGTTTTCATTACAAAGGAAATTGAACTGCAGAAGATGGTCATTTGAAGCTCTATAGATTTTTCTGCCCCATAAGCTGCAGAGAATATGTTTGAATGTGTTAATGCTTTCTTTATATGTTTCTATGCATATATTTTTTTATATCTGCATATGTGCAAACATACACACACAAATAAATTGGCTACATTTATGAGGAAAACAGACTCCTGATATTTAACTTGCTGGAAATATGCACTTGCTTAGTTTTCACGTATTTCCCCTCACATTTTCAATTTTTACGATTTTTCAGTATATTCTAGTCAGATCCTTGGGTGTGGGGAGAGGCAGAAAAGAGAGGAAGGAAGGCAATAAATGAAAATATACACTGAGCGTCCTAATTAAGATTTATTTAATCCAGCTACAAAACAGTATTTAGCATCCTGATGGGAGCAGATTGCTTTCACATTTGATGTGACTTCCCATTTCTAAATGAGAAAAGTGGCACTGTATTAGACCTGAATTATTGCTGCAGTGCTGAGATATTTGGGATTTCAGAGCATGTACTTTCTTCAGGGTCAGGTTTGCTCCAAAGCCACGGCAAAGATCCCAGCAAAGCCTGCCCTGTGCTGCAGAGCTCCCTGTGCCAGCCTCAGGGCAAGGACCTGCAGAATGGATACCAAAGGCAGCTTTCAGCTGGTGCTGTGCCTCTTTGTTAAAACATGACCTTGAAGGATCATGGCAGGCAATAAAATGTCAAATGGGACCTACTGCTCTGGGTCAGGTCTTTGGAAAAGTCAGCCCAAGGAAATACGAGCGAGATGGGGTTTTCTAAACCCCTCTGAAGTGGATGGCACTTAGTTCCTAAATTATTTCCAAAAGTGTCCATATTCACCCTTAAGTACCTAAATACTTTTGAAGAGGTAGACCTCAGTGTCAAAGGAAAACCATAGTAGTGAGAAGCAATCCCTGACCCAAATAATCTACAATACTACAGCTGTAACTATACCAGGGAACCAGACACAAACATCTCCACCTCTTATAAGTCAGAGATCTTTACCAGCAGATCTTTGGGATTCAGTTTCTTACCCACAGGTGTCTAATCACACTTAGCATTCCCTAGGGAATATTGTGAAGAAACTGGGAGGATATTGGGAAGAAATAGATATTGGGAAGGATTTTCTAATATCTGTGTAGATACTGGGAAGGAATTCTTCCCTGTGAGGATGGTGAGGCACTGGCATAGGAGGTGTGGGTGCCCCATACCTGGGATAAGGCCATCCCTGAGTTCAAGGCCAGGTTGGCTGGAGCTCTGAGCAACCTGGGATAGTGGAAACTGTCCCTGCCCGTGGCAGAGGGGTGGAACTAAAGGATCTTTATGTTCCCTTCCAACCCAGACCATTCTGTTGCACTTTTACAACATCATATTAAACCCATCCTTGCTGATACCTTTGACAGTGATTCTTTAAGTAATCCAAATCACCCACTCACAACACCGCTTAGCACTTTTTTTCTAAAATTTGCACCAAGAAACCCTCCACAAGCTGCCTGTAGCAGGCAATCCCTACAAAGAAAGGGGGGAAAGAAAGTGTTTGTAAATTCATAATCTCAAGACAATCTCAGTTATTATTTTCTGAAGCCTTTCAATATAAAGAACTACATCTCCAGACTGTTTTCCAAGGAAAGAATACATGTGACCTCCTAAACCAGGCAGCCTGGATGCAGAGGTATATTAACCAGGAGGTTTAATACATTTTTGACAAAGCTCAGCAGAAGTAATTCCACCAGTATCAAGGAATAGAATGAGAAACATAATGATGCTGTTTAAAAGGCCAAAGATCTCTAGGTTAAAAATATGAATATAAGGCCTGATTCAAAGTCATGAATTTAATAGAAAGAGTCATGATGAATGCAGAGATTCCAGAACAAGGCCCCAGAAGAGCAAAGCACCACCGTGTATTACACTGCAGGTCAGCCCTCTGCACATTTCTAACACACGAACCAATTTCCACCGAGGCTGCTTGGGTCAGTGCCAGGCTCACACTGCCCTGGGAGCAGGACAAGCCACTCGGGGCATCTGTCTCTGACCTTTGGGACAAAAAAAACATCTGGAGGCCTTTGGGGCTCGACAGAGAGGAGTTTTGGGCTGGAAAGGGCTTTGTGAGGCTCAGTGAGGCAGAGTCTGTGGGCTGTGAGTGCTGGTTGTGTCCTGCAGGCACCCGTGCATGGGAAGAGCATCCTGCACAGAGGTGCCCAGGCTGTGCCAAGCTGTCTCACACAATGTCCTTTCATGCTAACTCAGTGTGATCCCAGTTCAGGCCCAGTCACATCTGCTGAAATGGGAACTAAGTCCACTACCAAACCCCGTGCAAAACAAGGAAATCCCTTGTTCTGAAACTCTCCATAAAATAGGGATGGAATCAAAAAGTGAAATAATGAACTGTTTCATTGATAGGGAGCAACCTATAGCTGGTAACTTAATCACAGAGGATATATCTTCTGTAACAACATCTATGATCACATCTAAAATATTTAGAAATTGCTTTAGCTTTTCTAGACCTCAGTCTTTAAAATATCCTCTCAAGTATTTTAATAGAATATGTGGGCTTATTAGAATAATGTAATCAGCAGGAATAGAAAGTAGCTTTGTGATCATATAATGGGTATTTCAAAAAGATCTGTACCAACTTCCACACTCTCTGCTTCTTCTTCCTCCACCTCCTCTCCAAGCAAGAAAAAAACCCCAAAACAAAAACCATGAAATTAAAAAAAAAAAACAACAACAACAAAAAAAAACCACCCAGCAATGAATAAAAGGATTATATTTCCCTAACTACTATTAATTTCAGTGAATTTGGTTTTCAGCTGCTGATTTTTCAGTCAGTGAGCTTTCAAGGGCCTGAGTTTGCTCAGCCATGAGTGGTGGATTGCCCAGCTGTCCTTTAAGCAATGTGTGCTTAATCCCAGCTCTGGCTGGTGGCACTCTCTCTGCGTCACCCAGCAGAGCTGCTCCCTTTCCACATCCCCTCAAAACCCAACTCTCTGCATGAGGGTCACCAGAGATTCCCACCTGGTTATGTGGCATGTGCTGAATTTCACCTGTTTATTTTGCTGTTTTATCTTTCTACCAATTTTTGCTGCCTTTTACTTCCTCCAGGACTTTTAGGGATGGAGACCATCTTATTTCTGCCTGAAGAAAATACTAAATTTTACTTGTTTATTTTTCCCTTCTGTCCTTCCCCCAGAACAACATCTGTCATGGCCTAAAGGATTACCCAACATACCAAAAGGATTACCCAGGATGGGTGTGTAGAAATCATGACCAGGAGTACACTGGATTTCATAACAGGTGGGGACACATAGGATTCCATCCTCTGAATTTCTCTATTTTAGTACAGATTACTGCAAATATACAACCCAGAGAGGGATCTAACCAGCCCAGAAGCAAACCAACCCCAACAATGGGTCCAGAGGGAAATGAGTCAGAGGACAGAGTCCATTCAAAGATAATCCATGGCACAGTCTGGAGTCAGACAGGTGTCCCCAGTGATAGTCCAAGGTCTTGAGGAAAGCTCATGTGGAGAGCGCAACCTCTTTGGTAATGGAGTACATACAGCATGAGAAGTCCTCACAGAGAGGAATTTCATTTTGGGTAAAAATTAAGCCTTTTTTATATCCTAGAGACATCAGAGGATGCAGGACACCATCACTTCAAGCAACCAATATGTGCTGCAATTTCAATTTTCACCTGTAACAGCCAAGAGACGATGTTTCCTTTTCTTTCAGACCCATTTGATTTTCTCCATTTCCACTTTTCCAGAGGATAAATTGCCACTACAATTTGTTGAGTTTGTGTTTATTGGTAATACCTCAGGATGTCCAGCTTCCAGATAGCCCAGCTGTACTTCAAAGAGGTCCAGCAGCACTTTCCAAGGATGTTTGTGGTTCCCAGGCTGGGTTTTCAGACTCCCAGCTCCTAGGCTGCCAGACCTTTCTCTGTTCAGTAATTCTCCCTTCTAACCAGGCTGCTCACATCAACATCCTGAATTCATATTTCACTGTTGCAGTGACTGAATTCTTTCTCATTTGAGTTGACCACCAAAAAAGAAAAGAAAAGGAAAAAAAAGGAAAATATTGATCTGTTTTTTTCTTTCTCTTACTTTATGGGGTTTTGAAAAATGTTTTTGACAACAATGACAACATTTTTGTTCTGCCTGAAATGTCCCATGAGAAACAAACCTACTTAGGAGGGCCTTTATCCTCTAAGGATTTACCAGACTCAAACATCTGGTTTTTGTGAGTGATAAGAGCTAAGGGAGATAGAGAAAAGAGAGTCATGGGAGAGATGCCAAGGGAGACCCCAAGGGAGAGAGGACGTGAGGATCCCCTTCGTGCTGCTCTACACAAAACCTCAAAAAATCAGCATATTTTATGATTTCTGGGTACACTGAGGTCTATATCCCTTAGAGTCTGCCAGCTCTGCTATTTGAGGATCACCTGAAGGCCTTCCCACACTCATCCAGAATACACGGCAGCACAACCTTCCTTATGCAAATCATTTATGAGAGTCTGCACCAAAGCCCTTTATTTCAATATAAATTTGGTGTCTGCCAAGCTCATTTGTGCCACGTACAGCAAGGCCCTCTGGGAATCAGACTCTGGATTTGCTTTTCCCTTTCAGCAAACAGAGTTCAGAAAGATGGGAGCAATAAATTTGGGACTTTCTGTTAATTGATTCAGTGTGTTCATGGTCGGTGGGCTTTCTTTTCAAACCTGACATTGCAGAACGTGGTTGAAGCTGGGAACCAGGCAGGGAGAACATGGATTTCATGGCCGTGGAACATCAGAATTTGCAAGGCAAGGATAAAATTGAATTCCAAGAAATAGAATTTCCAAGCAGGTGTTGGAAGCACATTTTAAAGGCTGAATAGTTTGTGATTAACAACAATCCAATCTAATCCTATTAACATTATAATTCAGGATTGTTAAGAATAGAGTATCTTGTTAAGAAGATGTTATTTTTCAAATGCTGTGTGTAAATTTGCAGATAATTTAACAGCTGTCTTCAGGAACTTAAAGTACTTAAATAACTTTAAGAACTAAAAATTAAAATGCTAATGACAGAGGTATTTGTTTTATTATCCGTAAGTAAAGATGTGCTTATGTAACACAACTTTAGAGCTTGTTAGCAAATGTTAATGTACTTTAAAAATCTTGTACTTTTATCTCTAAGTTTTTTATAGATTGATTATTTTCAGTGCAACACAGGTAACAGATGATCATTCACAGTCATCTGCCTCCCTGCTTTCCAGTGCTAATAACTGAGAACTACTGAAGCAAAAACATAACTTCCTATTAGCAGCCCGTGTTAATGAAGAAGGTCTAAAGCACACATACCACTTAGCTCTTAAATAAATTACAGGCCCTGGGTGTTAAGTGGCTAAATGAGTATTTTTAAGCAATATTTGAATAGCACCTCTTTTCTACAGCTGCAGGTGTTTACAAAATGCCTGTATTTTACCTGCATTTCTGCACTAATCTCTAAAATAACATTTTAAAACAGCTGTTAGTTTTTCTGTCGATAGCTCTTGCTTTGTAATCACCAGTAATGATTCAGTGAGATTCCCACTGCATTCCCTCCAGCAATACTACACAAGGAGGCAGTTTTCCAACTTATTTTTATTTAAGCAGCATTTCAAGCACAAAACTTGAGAAGATTTTTCAGTGGCATTTATGTGCCAAAAAGGGAAGTTGTTGTTTGAAACAGGTGAAAATTTGTTCATCCCTCACCTAGCAATGAAACAAAACAATCCCTGCAGGTGGGCTGAGGTTCCCTCCTTTGTACCCAGAGATAAAGTATTGCCAAGCTACTAAATAATTCTGTAACAGGAAGGAAGGAAGGAAAAAAAACCTTTTATGTATGACTGAGAATGTTTAACATTATCATCATTTATTTAAATGTTTAATGCAACATTTAGTGCCATAGAAAATTCAAGGGTCTTGTATTTTTACTCCAGGACCATGGTATTTTTCAAGTAGCAACCTGGAAATTAACACTAATGTTAAAGAGGCACATTTCTTTTCAATGTGAGAGTTGTGAAATTAAATACAGAATGGGTTAGTTGTGGTACTGTAGATTAGTGGAGAGACTTAATAGATCTGCTCACACTCAGAAACCCTGAGTCCTCAGAGCTGAAGAGCATGAGAAAAGGCACAGAAATGTGACCCCAAGTGAGTGATACAAAGCACTTAAAAGTCCAGAAGAGAGAATAGTTTTGAAGAGTTGAAAGGTATTTTTACATGTGCTATTTTTGGTTCAGTGTTCCAGACAGCACCAAGATAAATGTGACTTAACAATGAACCTCAGTATAAAGCTTTTCTCCTCCAAGGGATCAAGCTGTGGGAATGATGGACAAACCTCAAGCAGAAAGTTTTGTGCTTCAACTCAGACTTTCAAGAATCAGAAAAGCAACCAAATCCTCCAAATGTCTTTGGATGTGTGAGAGTATTTACTTCTGTGAGTGAGTACTGGAGTTACCAGCCCCTTGTTGGGCTGCAGGACTATTTTCAGCACAGCTGAAGAGACCCCAGACAGGACTGTGCGGAAGGAGGGTGGTACTGCAGCAGCACACCCGAGTGAGGAGCTTCTGGGTAAAGTTTGGAATGCTTTTACGCAGTTTGTGCACCTGGCACTGGGATGACACATCCTTTTTCCAGCTCAGAGGGCTCTGGTTTTCATTGCATGCCACAAAATACCAACACCATGCTGTAGGGTACAGACCATTGCTGGTGAGACTCCCTAAGAGCCAAGCTCCACCCCACAGCCGCTTTTCCCTTTGGGATCTCCCAGTGGGTCGTGGAGGACTTCAGGCAAAGTCATAGTTTCACTCACACAGATCCTGTTTTAGGCTTAGTATCATAAAACCAGATTGAAGACAATGCATAAAATGGACTGGAATTACTAGAGCTGCAAGGCCTGAGATACATTTCATGTCTCCTTAAAATAGCTTGGAAATAAACCCAAACTACTCACAGATATCTTCAGGCTTTTGTGCTAGAATGAGACTGACACTTACAGATCTTCTGCTGAAAATATGATTTTATTACCTGGTTGAACTTGCCTTTTTTCAAGGAGAAGGATCTGGAAGATGAGATGTCAGCTAAATGGAAATTTGCTGACCTCAGAATAAATTATTCCCAGTAGTCTTCATTCCCTCTGAATAAAGGGCAGCAGTGTCAGTGTCTCTCTTCATAGTCCAATTACTTTAGTTTTGCTCCTAGTGACACTTGGCTGTCTGCTGTCTACCAAAAAACAGCTAAGTAGGGTTCTATTGAGTTACATTGGGGAGGAAAATATCTGTATTTTAAATGACAAACCTCGTAGTTAAAAATCTGACCTTTACAAGTTTGAATTTATCTCAATGTTTTAAAAGGCCATACAAAAGGTTGTCCATTGTCCAAAGTCTTTACCATAAAGTATAAGCCAAAAAAAGGAAACCTTGTGCCACTACAAGAAGCTGGAAATGAAACATGGGGAAAGCTGTGCAAGAGTAGATTGGATTTTTAAAAGGATTACAATTTTACTTTTCATAATTATTATATTTATCTTAGTGTTTATTTTTTTTTCATAATGAAATTACAGAACAGACCAAATTAAACATTAAGAATGATACTGAGATACCAGGCTATGTTTGTAGAAACAAGCTGATCATTTCGGTATCTCTGCGTAACACTGAGAGGTGAAATAAAGAAACATATAACATGAAAAATTTTCCAGAATTATATTCCATGTCCATTGGAAGGCACAATTAATGGTGCCAGTGGGTCCATTATTCATGGCTTGGATGGCAGTAGGCATCAATATGAACACAAACTGTACTTCACGTGGTAACAACAACACACTTTTTACGGACAAAAATTTTATATAACAGTGAAAAATGTCACCTAGTTCAGGCTACTCCTTCCTGTGCTACCTCAGGAGCTCTCTGATGTGCCCACAGCAGGCAGGATGCTGCTAAATGGCTTTGATGAACAGTTCATGGAACTCTAATTTGCAAAATCAGCTGAGAGCTGCAGGGAGGATGGCACAGATGTGGAGGGGAGCCAGGGCTGGGTTCAGCTTGTGTGTGTTCCTTGCCCATGAAAGAGAAGGCACCACGGCTCTGAGGGACAGCAGTGCTCTCACACCTCTTTTTCTGTCTCTTCTGGGAAAAGCTTCCACAAAACAGAATTGTCTGAACAGCCTAAGCTTCACAACGTGGGAAGGAGATGATTTGACACTGAAGATAATTATATCTGGTTGTTAGACAGAGGTCAGGTAGGTTTGAGTAACTCCTTTTCCACATTGACAGTGATTATTAAACTGTACCTTCAAAACTCTTCTATCATTACTCTGTCCCACAATAACGGTTGTTCTCTCTTCCTACCTTTCCTTCAAATATAAGAGGCAAGAAAACCTTTTATTTTTCTTATCAGGCCAAGTTTTATAAAATATGGTCAATTACATTTGACAGTTGATATATTTAAAGTGAATTTTTTTGATCATATGCCCTTTATGACTTCCCGATTGGGCTATGCGCAATAAAACCGTGACAATTTGGGGAAATTTTCAAATTTAAATGGTAAAAAAAGAACTGATTAAATTCAATGTTAAAAATGGCCTTTTTTCCCTGACCTTTCGGGTCTACCTTGAGAATCTACTCTAGACACAACTACTCACTACCTGTTCTTTACTGTTTCATTGATGTGATCTAGCACATAAAAGAATCAGAGTAAGATTAATGGTGATTTGGTTTTGAAGTTTTCTTTTTTTTTATTA
This sequence comes from Pachycephala philippinensis, assembly GCA_013397055.1. Lineage (NCBI taxonomy): Eukaryota > Metazoa > Chordata > Aves > Passeriformes > Pachycephala > Pachycephala philippinensis. Next base: position 216,831 of record VWZT01009603.1, read on the forward strand.
ACCCAGTTAGTGGATCTGTGTTTAGCAGCTAAAAATATTTGCAGATAGAAACTTGTTAGAAAATTGACAAAAAGTCTCATGGAAGCTATTTTAGTCTCTTCAGCAACACCTTCCTCACAATGAACATCTGGTGTGCTTAATAGTGAATTATCCCACACATTTCAAGAAAGGGAGGAATTGTTAAAATTTTCTTTTTCTTTCGCCAGGCTTTGCATACTTCAATAAAAGCAATTTTTTTTTTTATATCCTCTTTAATAAAGTGGCTTTTCCTGAATATGATGTTTGCATGTGCTATGTAATCTGGTGAGCCATTCCCCCCTTTGGATATATTCTATCATTATATTGTTAGCAAAACTACTGTCTTTGAAGGACACTTGGACTCCGAGGCTTCTTTGCTTTCACTTTAATTGCATCCAGCTTTCATTTAAGGACTGTCATTCCCATGCCTACTCATTGAGAGTATTGTATGTTGTAGGTGCGTTTTCATATGCACAAAAGACAAATTGGGATTTGTTCTGTAATCTGATGATCCATTGACATGACTCTTGCAAGTACACATGTACATGAGTTTTAAAATTTAAAATTTGCCTTTGTATGGATTTCTACAGACCTGGGTTTGGTCTTCCTAAAGGAAAACACCCCACAGAGCACAGCACAGGGTATTGGTATTCCTGGTGTTTTCTCTGGGTGGTTCAATCTCCAGCTGACACTTAACTGCAGCAGGACTCCTATTCCAAGGGAATTTGGGGCAATTGGAGACTTGCCTCTTTTCCAGGAGTAGAAAAAAACTGCAGTGTGAATGTCAGCCTCCACTAAACCCATTCCTATTCAGAGTAATTTCATTTCCACTGGTGAAATCAAGAGCAGAATTATGCCCAGATTGTCTAGCAAAGAACAGGATGTAATGAAGGCTGGATTTACTTTCAGAAATCCTCTTAGGGTATTGCCTCAGGAAAGATAAGAGAAATAATTTAATTTCATGAACAGTTCAGCAGTGGTCAAATCCCATGCTGTGAAACAGAAAGGAGACTTTTGGAGAAAGGTTTCTTTGGGGCAGCCAACTGCTGAGAAGCATTGGAGCATCTCGCTCAAGTCCCATGTCCAGACACATCTCAGACCAGTGCTGCATCTCAGACTGTGCTATTTTGAAATGAAAAATGCTCTTCCTTTGACAAAAATGTCACCTATGCCTGAGAAATTAGTCCTTTCTTTCCCCATCACAATGAAATATTATTTTTGTTACAAAGAGAGGAAGGATTTTTTTTCCATTTTTATCTGAACCTATAAATTGCGGGTAAACAATATCTTTCCGATTTTTTTCTCCCATATCTCTTGAAGTATAAATTTAAATTGCTAGAACAAAATTTACTTCTATTCAAGCCTGCTTTTGTATTCTGTACCTACTCAATTAATTTTCTGCTTTAAGGTATTTTAAATGTACTTTAAAATTAGACAAAAGACAGTGACTGTGAACCCTCAAACCAATTTGAGCTCGTATAATGAGCATAAATCATTTTAATAGGGCAATTTTAAATCAATTATGACACCATTATTTTTGAGCTCATTACTGATTTTATAAATAAACCAGTAACCTTTCATCATTATACCATGTAGATGGCTAGGCTGCATTGTGTGGTGGGTGTCATCTTGCATCCTCAAGGCTGTACAGTTATTTCCTAGTTTATTAAAGTATTTGACAACCCTGTGAAGTGCAATGCAGAATAACACCATGGAAAGTGTGTATCATTTCTCTTAAATTACAGGGAACAAGAAAGTTTTTCCACTACTCTTTGTTAAGTCTTCTTCCTCCCTAATTAAGGAGACACTCATTTCTTTATATTATTCTTTTCTGCCTTTCCAGTTACATCTTTTTACATCATCTGAAACTTGAGGCTGTGTAGGACATCCCAGCTGAGAAATCAGTTGTCTCATTTGAACTGTTCCTTTTTTGTGCATTAAATTTGTGCTTCCTTTAAAGCCAGCACCTTGTGCCAAAAAATGAACACGCACCTAGTGAGTGTTAGAGCCTTCCCAAAGATGTAGATGAGGTGGATAAAGTGGTGAAGGTCCAATTCAGTGTCTCAGTATAAATCAGAAGCAAAGATTAAAACTGAAGACCCCACTCCCAGGCCAGTACCCCACTAATCTGCATCCCCTCACAACTCTGCTTGCAGGAAAAAAAATCATTTACCAGTTAAATTTTCACATAATTACAGTGATATTCATCAAATGTCTTTTGTAACTTGGTCTGAAAAAATCCATGTTTTCTACCTCTTTGGACCACCCCTATTCATGTAAAATTGTTGACCTTGAAACCAGCTATTCAGACAACCAGTTAATTATTGAAATAAGTCACTTTTATGAACAAATATGTGGGTTCAGGCTGCCAAAGGGAATGGGAATGTCATTGGCATGAGGATGATGACACATTTCTGAGCAGACTTCCTAGGGCAAGGACAGGTTAGAAACGAGGAGACAGAAAATGTGAAACTCAGATCCTCCCAGCCAGAAAAGGAAGGTAACCTGTTGTACAAGGGGAAATTTACTCCAGTGGCCCCTCTTGAGATGTGGTGACCCTGCCGTACTCTTCACCTCATCTTATCTACCCAGCGTGTTATCACAGAGCTGCTCAAAGCAGGTTATGAAAGAAATGCAGAAGCTGTGCTGCAAACATGACAGCACCACGTTCCCAGACCTCTGCAGCGCTTGTCTGAAGCCGTGCCTGTGCTGTTAAATAGCAGAGCCTGTCCTCTGTCCTTGAAACCCAGTGCTGTCTCATGATGGCTCAGCTGTCTTCCCTCCTTTGAAAACGGTGTCTCCTGGTATGTGCTGAATACTAACAAATATCTCCAGCCATGCTATCCTGCAATTCACATTTGGGAGAACACTTGCAAACCCAGGCCAAAGTCATGCCATGGAGCACAAGTAATTAAGCATTAGGAGCCACCTTGGGATGGTTTTGGAGGCAGCTCCCTGGCCCTCGTTCCTTCACCACTGTGAGTGAGTGACTCAAAATCTTCAGGAGATCCAGGGCACAAGCACGGGAGGTCAGGTCTGCGCTCTGGCCCATAAACCACAAATGAGCTGGAGGGTTCCATCTGTCCCCTTGTCAACAACTGACAGCAAGCAAAAAGAAGTGGTGGTTTATAAAAATGCCAGAGGGAAAGGAGAGCAGAGAGCAGAGAGCAGAGAGCAAATGCCCAGGGTGCTCCAGTGTGGGCTGGAGCACCCTGGGCAGCTCTCAGCACACCGACACATCCACAGAGGACTGCTGCTGGCCTGGGAAAAGGCCAGGCTTTCAGCACCACCTTAACACGGCATTGACAACACTGTAAGACAAGGAGGGGCTTCTTTTCTACCTCTCTTTGGGTTTCCAGGTGGGGACAATGACAAGAAACCAGGTGTGCATTTGTCCTGACTGTGTTTGGAAGCAGGCAGAGAGAGCCAGCTCCACCTCAGAAACCACGTGCTGGTGTAGTGCATCTGCTGGGGGTTGTGGCACATTAGCTCTGCCCTGTGGCTGTCTTTGGGCAGTGTTTCTCTTCAGAGCTGTCTAAATCAGGAGCAGAAACCCCATAACAGAGGGATTTTGCACTCATAAGTGACAGATGTCTGCCAAAGTACTGTGATGCTGAAGATCCATGGTGAGGCCGGTGAGATCCATGGAAGGAATTAAGTGATGTGCTGATGGAGCAGGTAGGAGACTTGAACTTCATAAAGGGAAGTTGATTGTTGAGAAACAGTCTCTAAGAACACAGACTGCTTTCAGGCTTCAAATCGAGGTTAGAAACTTGAAATTTCTGCTTGCCATGTCTACAAAATAATATTTTTTTTTTTAATGTAATAAAAAAATGGAGAATGTGCTACCTGATCTGAACTCCATATGTGATGGGGTTCAGGTAAAAATGATCCATCTGTAATAACTTGCATGACTTGGCATGAGCCTGGTGTCCCATCTGTTCTCTCTCCTGCCATGGGAGTTTTTCCAATACTACGCCCAATATCGTAAGATGTTGTTGTTAGTCTTTAAGGAGATGGAGTGGAAAGTGGCCCTGGTGAAACTCTTGGTCAGCCTACGGCTGTGAGGGCAGGTGAGCTGTTTGCTGAGGGTTGAGCTAAATTGCTGGGCTATATGAATATTTAAGAAAATGTGTTGGAATCAGTTGAATCCTACACACTAAAGATAAAAAAAAAATGCTGCATAGACTGAGTTGATCAAAAGTCCAGGTTTGGGAAGAGAAGGATTGCTGCTTAAGGAATGTTGTAATAAGGAAGTGTCTGGAGACGATTAATGGCTATTTGAATGGGGATTGGTCATGCTACCACCTCAAAAATAATTTACATCCACAAAGCAGAACTCAAGAGAATTTAGGATTCTTGGCTGTGTCTGCATCTGTCCTGTTTACCAAATCGCACACACACACAATGGGGACTTGAATTCCAGTGGACATTTCAAAAGATTTCTCTAAATAAATAAAAATACAGTTGTTCCCACGTCTCTTCAGCCATAAGCCTACGAAATCCTATTGCCTTTTATCTGAAGGATTTTTCTTCTATGAGTGGTAAAGAGTGGAATGGAAAACTTCAAGCCAAAAATGTGCTGAAGGCTGATCTCCATCTTCGTATTTATACCTTAATATAAGAATCTTTCATTATTGGCTTTGCTTTCTGTTTAGATTTAATTGGGATGTTTCAATTATGTTTTAGAAGTACATTAAATATTTGAAGTATCAACACTTGAAAGATGCAGTGGGGAGGGGCAGAAAGGAATGTGCTTATCCCTCCCCCTAGTGCAGAAAGTGCTCTAGACGTGTCTGAAGTGCCCCAGGTTCTGATATCACACACCACCCCTCTACAGCTCTTCTGTGTTAGGTGTTCAGCACCATGGTGAAGGAGAGAGCACAATTTATGCTGAGTGCTCCAGATCTCTGCTGTGCCTAACACTCTCAGAAATTTTCAGACAATTTCAGAAGAATTATGACACACAAGGCGTGAAATTGGAAACAAAAAGCCACAGCTAAATTGTTTGTAAAGTTACTGCTACAGAGATATAGATCCAAATCTTCTGAAGGCATAGGCTGACGGAACTCTTTTTGTCTTCAGTGGAGAAATAATCTCACCAGTTTGCAGCAAATTATCCTTTCCCCATTTAAAGGGTAGTACAGCGGCATAACCAGGGCAGCCAAGGCTGCCTGAAATCTGGGTTCCTTCTTCAAAGGTGAAGAGGGTTTCTGAATGTGGCTGCATATGGGGTATCCTAACCTCCCTCACAAAACAATTTGAGTCATCTACAGCTCAGCATGGGGTATAAAGAAAGCAACTAACAGGACTGAACTCAGTAGGTGTAGGAAAGAAAACTTTTAGGGTTTTTTTTTTAAATGTTATTCACAGCTCCTTAGTGAGTACCTAAGAGACAAAACACTTTGAAATTTTACATTTCTTCATCTTTATCTCCTCCTGCTGCTCCTTCTCCTTTTATGAACCTAGGAGGGTTTGGCTCTGAGGTACAATGTCAAATGAATTTTAGTGCTTTGTAACCAAAGAAGGAAGTTTTTCCTCAGCCGTCTGCTATGCTTTAAAGCCTTCTCCAACTGCCCCATTTCTTTTTCAGACTTACTAATCGGAAAAAGAAGCATTTCTGTATTTGAAGTATGCTTAAAATGGGATGTTTCAATAGCACAAAGGCACACCTCACCTGAAGGAGGACTTCAAAAGGCACAGAGCCTTCTGTGAGTCCATCAGGCTCAATGGCCATGTGGAGACATTCAGTGTGGTTTGCATTATGGATTTGACAGTTGTTTTACTATAATTCCTTGAAACCGCTTTTAATGAAGTTTTTTTGCAATTCACTAAGCGTTTTTGCCACAGAATGATTGCTAGTTGTTTTTTGGCTGTAGTAGAAAACTTTCCATACCTAAAGATCAAGGACGGGATCATTCATGTCCCCTGCCTTCAGCTTGGAGGAGGGATTGGTTTTAATGGCAACAGCAGGGGTTGGTGGATCCCATCTCCTTCCCACTTCCTTCAGGAGAGAAACATCCAAAGAAAAAATTCCGTCTTTGAGGAAAAAACCCATCCTGAATGACTCTATTTGATATCATTGTAATTTTAAACAAGCTCAGAGTCATTGTAAGCTTTGATCTGGTGCTTCCACCTCTGGCAATTTTCAGTGGCCCATCAGTCATGAGGAAGTGACATTTATTTCTACTGCCTGGACATCCAAGGCTTATCCCAAACTCATGTTCACAGAAGAAAGCACCCAAGCCAAGATCCTGACTCCTCTGTTATATGACACTGAATTTTTTCCAACATCTTCTAGACTTACCTGCTACACAGAAACCAGGGTGAGGATTTGGTACCAGCAGGAGATACCCAACTGACCTCGAGCCTGCAAGCACAGAAGAGCTGAAGCCACATTAGTGAGGATTTAAAGGCAGTTTTTTCAGAGATTTACTTAGAGTCCTGAGAGGTTTGTACAGTTTGTACTAAATACTTTTTTTTGGTCACATTTAAACTGTGACAGCTATGTCAAAGCCAACATGAAGAACTCGGTACAGATGGCCTTTGCATCTGTGAGTGGAGTGGAAAAAAAAACACCAAAGGCAGATATTTAATTAGGGAAAATGGTGGGATTATTATTTTACTGTTCTACAGACTCCCAGTACAATGACTTTGGCACTGACTGTGATCATTGTGAGGAGAGAGATCTAAAGGAATTGTGGGGAAAGTGTCTGAGCTCAAAATAATCCAAAAATTGAAATTAAAGTAGGGGAAAACTGACAGCCTTCTCTGTGGGGTTTTTATCACAAAATTTTCGTGTCAAAGAAATGAAGAAAAGATAGGTGTATAATTTCAAAATGTACTTCACGTTGTTCACGTATTGTTCTCCTTTAATGAGATGTGTATAATATTTAACTCCAGGCACAGAGGCAGTCTATCAGCATAACAGTAAAAAAAAGTAAATCCCAAAGTTTATAGGAAATCTTTTTAAAAATTGATTTAAAATAGGCAAATATGCTGTAAGTAACAAATTAATATAGAAATTACCTGAAATAATGATTTGTTTTGCTACTCTTACTGAGTGGACCAAGCCCATGTTGTGAGTAGAATATTGGTACCAGAATCATGCTGGCCAAAAATGGGCAGGTGTCATGTGAAAGTAGAAAGGGGCAATTCCCATTTACAGTCTAGATGGAAAAAAAAAAAAAAAAGAAAAAGATATTCAGTGGCAAATACAGAAGAACTCAAATTTCACAAACGCCAGAGAACTCACATTGCCCAGACACTATAAATCTTTGTTGTGTGTTTACCTTGCTACAGGTTCTCTCAAAAACTCAGCTCACAAAGACAGTTATTCCCTTCCTTCTAGCTGTACTCTTATATTTATCCCTTCATTACATGAGCTACACCTAATTCCGTTATTTTCTATATTTTCTTTAAAAACACTTATAATCTTTATATCGATTCAAGCTTTTGTGAGGGAGTAATGCACTTTGTCAATGCAGCAGCCTCACAGGCAGCAGCATTTGAAAGATATTTATTAACAACCTCTGTCTTTGGCTTCATCCTTCATTTGCTTCTTACTTCATGAAAATCTGCATTATATTGAGCATTTCCTAAGTGTAAAGTCTCACATGCCAAGAACAATTAAAGCACAGCCATTAATGCAATCTATTCTTCAGCATATCTTTTTCTTTTCTTCCCTCTTCTCTTTGATTTTCTTCTTTGCTGCTGTTTGACCTCCCACAAAGGCATCACACCACGGTAGCCTGGATGTCAGATGAAGATAACTGAAATACAACAAAATCAAAATCCTGCCTTAAAGAGTTGATTGTTGAAGAAGGAGGGGGAAAGAAAGTTTACCTGCTTAAGTTAATTGACTCATGTAGCTGTGATATCAGTGCTGTGATGTAAAATGCTGGCTGGACAGCAGGCAGATAAAACTGCTGCTCTGTCACTCAGAACCTCAGATTAGATCCTAAACCAGTTTGGAAACAGGACTTTGGCCACTTTATCACTGAGTTTCCCATGGGCAAACTTTCCCATTAATTCTTTGAAAATGAAACAAGGGGAAGGGAGGGAAGGTGTGTGTGGTTTTTGGGGGAGTTGGATGAGAACGAGACAGAAGTGGGGGAGAAGAAAGTTGTAAACACCTAAATGGGGCAGGAGCAGCAAACCCTGCTGCATTGCAGGAAATCTGAGCCAGCTCAGGTGGGAACCTCCTGCTTGCTGAGTTCTGGCCTGGTGCAGGTTGATTATACACAGTCATTCAAATTCCTTCCCTTCTGTGTCACGTAGATCCAGTGCAGACAACTTTATTCCACAGTAATTTATATCAATTATTTTCTATAGGTCACACATACAGGTTTTTTTTTATTTTTTTTTATATTGATACATTCTGCTTCATTATTTTAGATGAAGGAAAACTAAATATTAAAATGTAAGGGCTAGATTGTCAGAAACTTGAAAGTTCTTTAGCAGTTTTAACAGGTTTGATAGATCTCAGGTGATTTATTGCAGCCCTAAATCTACTTCTGTGCTATATTATAACGTCCTGACAGATGTGCTTAGCAGTATATACACCAGAGGTTTAACAAGTGAACATTGAAGATTTAACTACCAAAAAAAATTAGACCTTGAATTTAGAAGGATCAAAGTGAAAAGGTAGAATGAAATGGAAAAGAGGAAGGGAAATATGAGCTTGTCTGTGTGGATTAGTTCCTTAATCTTGCACCATCTGCTTTGTGGGTTTCCTTATGTCTGTATTGGAGCTTGCTACTTGTAGCATGGCAATGACTGGCAGTCATGGTGTTAAATACCTCTTTCTAATGTTGCAGTTACAATTTCTATTGAGATGTAAATTAAACATCATAAACTCAGGTTTTTGAACTTCATATCTTTTCAAAAATAATTTTAAGCAATTAGAAAATGTGTTTTGTACCAGCTTTTTCTGTAGCTCCCCTTTACTTACTCAAATTGTGGTAATTTTTAAGTTATTCTAACTGTCTCCATGCCCCTTTTGCATCAGACTTAAGTCAAGCCTTAGCTTTCCTGAGATGAGGTTTAACACTGATTTACAGGAGGATGCAGGGTAGCTAAATCTCTGAAGGAGATATATTTCTTTGCAAAGACAATACCTGCACATGGCACATTGTCTTTACTCAACCAGAGATGGGAATGAGAATTGCAAAAGCATGAAGAGCTGATATTCAGTGAGAGATGTGTAGCTAACTCCTTTAATTTTTTTGGCTTCTTTGCTTTAACTAATTTTATTTCACAGTTTGAAACACAAATTGTTCCCAGTAAGATAATTCAAGTGCTGGGCAGCTACAGATACTCAGTGATGCCTTCATGAGGACACACGTGAAAATTGTCCAGGAGCATTCACTTCCTCAAGGCCCTAAGGAGTGCTTTCAGTGGGGGATTTGGTGACAGTTGCTTATTCATAAAGAAAATCAAGCTGGAAGTTACAGTGTAATTTCAAAGCCCTCGTATTCTATTCAAAGCAGAAGATCAAAAAACATTCAGGTTGTCATGTGAGTTTATCAAGGCTAAAGTAAAGAGAGATTTGTGTAATGTCTTTATAATTCCTGACTTCTGTTCCTCTGAAACAGAAATGAAAGGTGTGTGAAGGAGGAGGATCCCTCCTGTTGTACTTGCCAGGTTCCCTTTATGAGGATCCCACTCGAATCGAGGAGTATGAGGAGATATCAGGGAGGAGTTTCCATGCAGGGTGCCCGCACTGCTGCACAGGAGCTGTCACACGGATCCCTGGCAGAGTCCCTCTGCACTCCAGCAGTGGGCAGGATGGGGTACAGGAGAAGAGAGAGGAGGTAGCACGGTATGGACAGAGCCGTGACAAAGCTGAGGCAGGTCTTCACTCCTCAGGGCCAATTAGGGGTTTTGGTAGTGGAGTGAAATCAGAGAATTCTTCAAATACGCCCCAGACAGCCTTGAAATTAGATAGAGGATGTACATTTTATCTCACATCTTCTTGATCCCTAGGAAAGAAATTCTGCAGCTCATTTTTTAATCAGTAGAGAATTTCTCCTGTCATTTTTTCTACACCCCGTTACTGTGGCATGGGAGAAGTTTTGGCAAACATCTATAAATGCAGCTCCAGAGTGAAGCCAGGGGTAGAAGCAGGCCAGGCACTCCTCACCTGCTCTCAGCAGTTTCCCTCATGCAATCTCCAAAGCAACCACTGCCACAAAATGCTGATAATCTCTTGCATGAGTCAGGCTGAAGCTCATTTCATTTGCATGGGTGAGAACCCTGACATCACTGAAAGCAATTCAGTTATTTTCATTGCAATTCATTGAGTTTTCAGTGGCTAGAGAGACAAAATTACATCATCTTTTTTTAGAGTAACCTGTTTGCTGTAATCAAATTCCTGCTAACAGATGCTGGGAGAAAAAAAGGGGAGAGTAGTAATTTTTGGTTGCATAAATTCTAATTCTAAAACCACTGATATTTCCAGGGCTACCAGATCTGTGTGATAATGTGAGTGGTGTTGCTCCTTTACTAGAAATGTATTTAGGAACCTGAACGTCAGCATCACCAGGAGAAAAGACACAGAAATGGCTTTAAACAACCAAGAGGGTGTTCCAGCAATGAATGCTCTCCAATGAGAGACTGCTCTTTATTAACCATGGAAAGAACAGAATCAGTGAGCAGTGAACCAACAAATGAGACAATCTGTGAAAAAAACTGGAGGAAGTATCACAAGGACATGTTGGGCATTTCTATCAGCTCAGGGGAAAATGAGACTCATGAGCCTCTTTGGGAAGAGGTTTCTGCTCTTTCATATCAACACCTATCCCAGCATCACAGAGCAGCCATGTGGGAAGTCAGATTTAAGTCTCTTTGCATGGTATTCAATGGCTGTTCAGAAAACTGGGAACAATTAATCTGCTGAGGAAAAGTTAAGACACCTTCCTTCTCATTCTTGTCCTCATCCTCTCATATCAAAACCCATTTTCAAGGTTTTCCAACAAAATCTTAGCACCAGGTTTTATTTTAATGGAGCAGTCATTGAATTTAGATTGCAGGTAGCTGACACAACGAATATGCCCAGAAAACCTTTAAAAAGAAAAAAAAAAAGATATGGAGTTAAAGAAATTGGACCCTGAAGATTTTGTTATAGTGCTCACCACTGCAATGTTCTTGGATTTGATGATTACTAACCACAGGAGCTGGCCAGAGAACCCTCTGTATATTCATTTTGTGAAAGCTGGAAATAGAAAGTTATATCAAAATGCAAGGCAAGGAATTGCCATGAATTGTTTCTCAACCGCTATATAAAGTAATGGAACAACAAATGCTTTTGTAAAGTACTGTTTCTGGAGGTGGAATTAAAAAAAAAAAAAAAAAAACTTATATCAAACATTGTCCATAGAAACATTTGCTCAGAGGGAGAAAGAATTCCATTTTCTTTTGCAAAATTTTTATTACTATCTTCCATGCACTGTGAATTCCACTGGAAAAAAGAAATTTCACAGACACATTTGACTCCTCAATATAAATCTTTAGTATGAGAACTGAGATGATCTGCATATATAACTACACATCTTTATTTATACGTCATTTAGCAAAAAGAATAAAAAAGTACTTTGGCTGACTTCTTGGGCTAATGTAGTGAGTAGCAACTGCAGAAAACAGGGCTGAATTGCAACAGTGTATAAATGAATGAGAGAAGTCGATGAATCCAATCAAAACAGAATGAGGTTAATTCAGATAAATTTGGAGTATTTTGCTTGTGAGAGAAAATTTTTGAGTCATTAAGGAAAAGATTTGCTAGCAAATTGTAAAGACTCTACAGCATTTTAACTACATTTATAATGACTAGCAAGGATAGATGACTAAGGCTAGAATAAGAACTCGTTCCTTTTGAGTCCTTAAACGTCTTCCTGAAAGAATTATTCTATCTATTTTGAGAATGGATGAACAAATCTCAGTGCACTGAAAAGGGGCACTGCAAGAGAGCTGGTTCTCATTACTGAATCTTGGGGAAAAATCTGAGGATTCCTCAATTCTGTGCGACAGAGAGAATTTGTCATTGCTGAGATGCACAAAGTACACAGCAACACATGCCCCAGAATGTAAAGCAGGGATTATTCACCTGTGTGGATGCACCTGGAGACCACAAATTGGATCTTTTCTGTTCAAATTCACCTGCAACCAATTTTCCTGGCTACAATAAGGCATTGTTGTCCTCTGAGTGGTGGCAATTTCCTGTCTGCCCTCTCAAAGCCTCAGAAGAGGTGAGGTGCTGTAGCACAGCCAAGTCTGTAATGAAAGATGGTTGGACTCAATCATGGGGCTTTGCCTTCTTTGTCCACATGAAAAGTCCATGCAGACACAGGGGCTCAGATAAGCCAGAAGATAAATACAGCAGTTTATCTCTGAGAACATGAGAAATATGTTTCTGATAAGACCAACAGTCCATCTGCAGGACTATGCAATATGACAGACTCTTTAAGGTGGTCTGGTCACTTCTCACATGTCCTTCTCCAGCTCATTGATCTATTTCTTTCAGTCTCTGTTCTTCACAAAGCCTTCCTGAATCTAAAAAGACCGTTTTCACAACTTTCTGTAGCAAACAAAAATTTGGAAGTTCACTACCTGCTGAGTCAAGAAGTCCTAAAATCAATATCCTACTGATTTTACTGAGAGCCCATTTGTCTTCTTTTCACACTGTCCAGAAACATGGACTTTTGCTCACACCCTAAATGCCTCTCCACATCTGAAGTCACCTTCATTTCTAATGGACATAGCAGCAGTTGTGAGTCCTATTCCTGTCTCAAAATGATGATGTTTAGGAAGGTAGCAGTGACAGGTGACAGCCTGTCAGTGTGTGCATTCCTCAGAGGCTGTAGGATGACACATTTCAGTGACACAACAGTCTGCCAACCTTCTTTTTAAAGCCTCACATGCGTTCACGAAAACTGGGAACCAAGGTGAGACACAAATTCATCCTGGAATAAGTAGCTTGACTATTGCTGTTCCTATTGTTATTAAACACAGATTTCTTTGCCAAATATCACTGGAGAAAAGATGTGATAAGACAAAGATGAGTTTCACTTTAGAGTGCTTTGATATGAAGGAGAGTTACTGCACAAAATGATTGAGGCCATTCACGAAATGCCTGTCCTGGGGACTCATCACCTCCCATGCGGAGCAGCAGGAGGAGGTTTGGGCAGGGATTTTCTTTTGGTGCTGAATCCTCTCCTGAAACCAAAGCTGTCAAAACACTTAAACTGGAATTTCTCAGTATTCTCAGCCTCATTTTCTGGTGTTTGATTTGGTAACTGATTTTCAGAAGAATTGTGCACTCTAAGTTATGGTTTGAGACAAAATTAATGCCATGCTTTAATTCTCCAAAGTGCTAATAGCTTCAAAACTATGTTCCTTGAATTAGACGTCCCAAATAATTAACTATACTTTCATCTATTCATTCTTTAGATTTATGATGGGGAAACTGTCCATTGTTTATTTCTTGGGGAAGTCACAAAGGTTTCTTCATGTTTTTCATGAGAAACACAGATATAAGATGGCTGAAAAAACATGAAAATTCCAGTGAGTCATTTATAGTTCTGCCTTCAAGGCCTTAAGCAATGAAGAAGGAGAAGGCATCTGAAACAGCCAATTTCCACTTTGCACCTTCAAAGGGGCAGGGACTCTGCAGGAAAAAAGTAAACTCAGAAACCAAAACAGAATTAGTGTGTGATCATACTGAAGGGCTCCTTCATAATGCAGTTTCTAATTTCAAATTATTGATTCAGCAATAGAGCCAGTGTGAAATTTGTTGACAGAACCATTTTGTTTTTGAAGCCACAATTCCATCAAAATGGAAATGATGCAAAAAAAGTTGATTTTTCTTTGACTTTTTTTTAGTTGGAGGGGAAGAAGAAATATACTTTATCGCATTTTTACTTTTTCAAAGTTGAACTTTTATATGATTTTTTTCTATCTTGTGATAATATACAAGACAAAGTACAAGTGACAAAACTGATGGTACAACAAATATACTTTCACAACAGAATTTCAAAATTATAGAGCATATCATAACTACATTTCAAAACCTGGCAGCATTTGCAGTTTTGTATCCTTTACATTATTTTTTAACTTCTCTACTTAGATTTGTTTCTATATACAAATGAGACAGGAAAAGGCACTAATTACAAAGCACAAGATGTTCTTTGTTTTGTGGTTTGTTTTGTTTTTAATTCCATCATGTGGTGATGGAAAGGCTGAATTATTTGGAGGTGTCACCAGGGCATTCTGTTTCAATCTCTTGGTAACAATAATAGGTGGTAAATATTATTATGGCCAACCTAAGTAAAAAGCCATAGGCAGGGACATCTTCCAGTATCCCAGGTTTCTCCGAGCCCCATCCAGCGTGTCCTTGGACACTTCCAGGGATGGGGCAATGCCTCACTAGCTGTCAGCCCAAAAGTTCAACCTTTTTGATCAGTCAGATCATTCTTCCCAGGACTCTTTACATATATTCATTATATAAAGCATATTTTTTTGTGTGTGTGAAATGGCAGAACATGGAAAATACACCACCTTTCATACAGGGGATTCCATACTTTCACTTTCTTTATGTTTAACACTATTTTCACAGTGACTGCTGCTCTCTGCAGGACATGGGAATTGTCAGGATTGCAATAAAAGCAGCTTCACTGCAGTTAATGCTGTTGTGTTGGGCTGTTCATTGGTGTCAGTGCTAATTTTATTTCACGGAAAATAAGCAAAATCTTGTCTAGTGCTAAAGACTCGATCATATTTATCACCCACAAGACACAACCCTAACATTTGTCCCAAAAATGTGTGAGCACATCGTCACAAAGCCACAGCCACAGGGACAATGCAAGGTTTATACAAATAACTTTTTTTTCACTCCTTCTTTATAGAACAGTCAAAACAACGATACAAAACAATGACAAATCTCATCTGGATGGACACATTCCTTCACTATCACAGATGTGCCACAGAACTGTCACCCCTTACACTTCGTAAACATATCCCTGTCATTCCCTTTCTCAATCAAAAAATATCTGGTACCAGCTCCCAAAATTCGTGATCATGTCCTTGCTTGAACCATCCATCTGGCAGCAAAGCTTCGGTGGGATACACTCTGGCTGACCCTTTAGCTTGATCACCTTTGGCTCCAACTGAAACTGATTAGACTCATTAAGTGGTTTAACTACTCTTAAACAGAGTGAATGTTAACTCTGAATGGACAAACTTAGAGGGGAGGAACTTCATCACTTCTAAAGATTTTTGAAGACTTTTATGTTAACCAAATTTGTATGGTTCTTGGTGAAAGGGGGATAACAGTCCTTTATAAAACCAGTTCTGCTCTCTAGTACACACTTCTGTGGTGGAAACTGATAATCTGTCAAATCTTCCTTCTAATCCATCCGAGTAGAGAGGGTGGCAATATGTTTTGTATAAATAGATTTATGCAAGTGTGTGTCTGTTACATTTCATTGTTTCATTGCATCCACTGTTCTCAAATGTCATCATTTTCTCTGTGTTGTCTGGTACCTAAATTATTTTGCAAGAGATTTTGCAAAATAAATATGCAAATATATCTCACCAGAAAGGAAGGAAGGCAGCAATCTTTAACTACTTGATTACAGCCTTATATATAAATGTGTCCTTATCGCTTTCTTTAATATTCATAATATTTCATCTCACTCATCTGTCTCATCTCTATTCTGCATAGATCACTCATTTTAATGACAACACACCATGAATCATCTGTGGTGGTCCCCTTTTCTGCTCTCCCCCAGGAGTCTTCTCTGACCCCATTTCTGCTTCTGAGAAAACTGATTTACATGTAGAGCATCTGCTGACCCCACTGGAGCTCAGGCTTTTAACACAACCCAAGTGCTGGTTTATCTTTCTATCTAGGGCAGTAAGTTCACGCAGTGGCTTCACAAACAGCTGGCTCATCTCTGCGGGGCAGACAGCTGGAAATGGAAACCATTAGTGCTGAGGGGGAAAAGATAAGCTATTCACATGCAGATAAAGCCCTCACAATTTCAGCTCCTTGACTAAGCCTCTCACCTAGCCTTGACCTTTCCTGCTGGAGGATCAATCCCATTTGGGTAACAAAGGAACCAACAAAAACCCTGAATACGAAATTTAACAATTCCAATGTTCTTGACTTATTTAAATTAGTGAACATTTCTCCAAAGACCCTATTTTCACCTATGAATTTCAGTAAGTTACAGCCAGCAGACAGAATAAGAACCAAGTACTTTGATTGTTTTGTTTCGGTTTTTTGCATTAAATCTCAGAGACCAGCAGAACATTTCATGATATCTGCAGAGGATGTACAGAGTCTAACAGAAGCAAATCAAAGACTCCAGGGTTTTAATTGCCAAGAATAAACATATTACAAAAAAAAAAAAAAAAAAAAA
>VWZT01009603.1:233294-317236 GCA_013397055.1 Pachycephala philippinensis
GATGAAGGTAACCTATGGAATTTATATTCTCTTTCATCAGTATCACACACACAACTGGCACTGCACCTTTTTAGCTTACCAAGCCCACCTTAGCAGCAGACTGGTTTGTGCACCTTACCCCATACTAGGTCTCTTTCCTTAGTGTTCAATCTTTCTGCCTCTCAGGCAACACTTCATGTTCCTGGATTAATCAATTTGCCAGGCTATAAATATGTGAGTGGTCTATTAGGTAGGATGGCTCCCAGCTGAAAACACAAAGCCAAAGGAGTAAAGAGAGAAGGAAATGAACACAAGAGGTGGACTGAACAATAATGTACATTTCAGACTTGCCAGGAGTGGGGGAAGATATGTTTTTCTTTGTCCATAAATGAAAAGGAAATACTATTTTTATTTGCCTTGCAGTGATGGCACAAAAATTATTCTTTTCTAATTTTTCCAGTATCCTCTCCTTCTGCTCTGCTTACACTTAATTACATTAATATCTTCTACTGAAAGCAGGCTGTCATACAAAAATTAAAAATGGCCATTGAGTATTATAATTTGCACTATTTTAGAAAGAGATTCTGTGGGAATAACTCTCTCAAATATGTTTCATGTGAAAGTTTGAGTAAAAGATCCAGAACTGGATGTGTGGATGTGCATGAACATATACAAACTCACACACCCCAGCATGTATGTACTCAATATCAAACTAATGCCTCTAATCTTTTTCTTCAGATGGTTCGCACAAAAGATTCTCAGAGTGGGCTTGATGCCTCCAAAGGGTCTTGAATGGCTCCATGTCTTTATAATTTAATTTTATTTCTCTTAACACTGGTAAGGAAATGACATTGCCTTAGGTGAAATAGCTGGATTGTTACTTTGGGCTCAAAACACGTGTAGGTGTTTAGGAACATGGTTTAGTGCTGGACCTGGCACTGTTAATGGTTGGACTCGATGACCTTAGAGCTCTTTCCCAGCCTTAATGATTCTGTGATTCTCTGGGCACAGATTTGAGTAGGGGTAGTTTTGGAGATATCCATTCCTCCAACACCACCCCCATTTATGCTCTGCCCACTGAAACCACAGCTACTTTTTTGATGCAGCAGTTTCCAACAAACCTGTAAGAGCTGGAGGAAGGACCTCACAAACCAGGGAACCCAGGGGGGCAGAGCAGCATCACTGCTCCCATCCCACCAGGGAACAGAGACATGCAGACAAGTGCTGGAATAAATGGGAATACAGCCCTCAACAATTCCTTCCTCCCCTTCTTTTCCCCTTTAACTGCAGTGGCTGCAGGGCTGCTTGTTCTCAGGGTGCTCATTTCTCCTCTGCTTCTTTAATGCACAATTCTGGTTCATATAAAACCTCTAAGCACAGTCTCCAAGCTGGTGCTGGCCTTTGTAGCCCATTTGCTGTGGTGCCTTTTTCCCCCTGCCAATATTGGCTGGCCCAGCTACAAAGGTCAATGAGCAAATAGAGGAGCCTTCCTTACCTCAGGCAGGAGAGCTCGTGCATTAAAATCCAGAGTACTTGGCATCAGTGTCTGCTGCCTGGCAGCTCAGCCACAGGCACATCAGAACCCCTGAACCACTCCCTCTGCAGAGATGGCTTTAAATGATATATTCCTGTCTTGAAAGTCTCAAGGCCAAAGCCTATTCCTCTTAAATTCAGTGTCAAGGACCCTATGGATTTAAAGGGATTGGTTTTCAGCCATGAAACTAGAAATGTGTGCCTTTAGAGACAGGAAGAAATATAGGGTAGGATAGAAACAGGAAGGGGAAGGATCCAGGATCTCAGTCATTCAGTAATGTGTGCTGGATCCACCTTTGTTATTTGAATGTCAAAGAAAAGTTGTTAATTCCTTAAAGTGCAAACCCCCTCAAGGTGAAGACCAAGCATGTGTACAATTGTAATTTCTCTTGACTGTAGGAAGCTTCATCCCATTTCATTTTTTCAATAATAAAGAAATTGATTGTAGTGTTAGATTTACAAAGCACAAATTTATTGGTTGTGTTCCAAAACCTTGTCTGGGTGTTTTAAAGAGAGAGAATAAAACAGAGATGGAAACAAATAAAGATGAAATAAAAAAATAGATTCAAGTGATACTTTTGAATACACATACAAGATTTTATATGTGTGCTTAAATGTATAGAAGAATTTTAGCCCTCAGTTCAGTGAGACTGTTTGATTCAATAAATTCATGTGAGAGTGATTTTGCAGAATCAGATTCTCAGTCTGAACTCTCTGAGGCAAGGACTTGTCCTCACTATCTTTGTCTATGTAGACGTTAACAATATTTGAGTATTATATACAGAATAATTCACCACAAATATTAACTGACTCCTGCTAAGGATCCCACTTGCTATTCAACAGGCAACTGACATTTAGTAGCGACGAATTTAAAGCACTTGAGATAAAATCAATTCGCTACTAGTAAAATTTTAAATTCTATTGCCCCTCAAAAAGGTTCTCTGAATTCTGGTAATGTGGTCAACTGTGTGGATGAGGTTTGCTCATGGAGAGGATTTCCATAAAGACTGTTTTACTCAGTAATGTAGTTTATAAATGACCTCTGATTTCAGTATATTTTGTTTGTGTAAGTATGCATTGCATATTTGGTAACAATGTTGAGGTGGGGAAGGATGGAAACAGTAAAAATGGTGGAGCAGGTGAAAAAACTAAAGTATATAATAAGACCATTTTTATGATTGTGCCGAATAACTCCTTCCTTTTTAAAAATTTTTCTGATTTATACTCCAAGATTGAAGGTCTGGAGGAGTTGATGAGTCTAAGTGCAAAAGCAGTCAGAATGTTTTGCTTTGTGTTTATCTTAGTCACAGGCCAGTTGATAAATCACAAATTTAGAGATCTAAATCACAAATCTGATGTGGAAGCCGGTATCACAGAACAAATGCATTGCTATTAATTCTCTCTCAGGGCATCACTTTGTCTCTGGGTCAGTGTTTGAGCCACTCTCCAACTTTACAGTGACAGTTCTGCTTCGTACAGAGAAAAAAGTTTCTTCATTTAAAGTGTCCTAAATTTAGTCCAAGTTAAGACTAAATCTTGTTGAAACAGGGAAAAAAGTGCTGAGTAACACATTGCTAAAATATTTTGGTGACACAGAGCATAGATAACCTTCTTATCCAGACAATAATGTCCACAGCTTGAGGATTTCCCCCTAAGGAGCATTAGGCTGCAATCCCACAGGGACAATTTGATAGAGGAGTTTGTCTTTCTCATTGTCAAGGAGCTATCCTATTTAATGAAATTTCTTTTCCTATTATAATTCACATTATTTGTTCTTAATTCAATTATTTCATGTAAATATTTACTTCCTGTCCAGCTTGACTGAACGTGGATATCATCCATTCTCTCCCTTGAGTCTCTTAGGTCCAACGTGCACCATTTCAGATACCTGAACTGTAAAACATCCCCTCAAATTAACTCAGTTACACAATACAGGTGCTAAGAGACCTAAAGATAGACCCAAACTGATCATGTGTGATTACAGGCAATGCTCTCACACAAACCTTTCAAGTGTTGTACCAAGAAAGACAAGCTGGAAATAGGAGGATAATTAGGCTCTTTCTTTAGCATGAGCACATTTCTGCAGTGCTGGAGTAATTGCAGCCCTGCTGTGATATGCAGAAACTTTCTCAGAAGGCAGAAAAAGGCTTTGGAAATTGTAGCCATTAAAGAGATCACTGGGTCTCTATTTCTGTTGAATTTTTAGGAATATAAGCAAATATAAACTTTAGTCAAGCTTGCAAAAATTAATAACATCTCTGAGATTTGCAAATATTGCTCAGACTTAACTTATTTCCTCATCAACAACTTTTACAAGCAGTTGTATAGTGTTAAGACTTATGGTTTGGGCACAGAAATTATGGCATGCTAGGAACCACAAGGAGATTTCTCCCAGAAAGTTACATGGGTACAAAACCAACCTTAAGTCTCTGAAATTTATTAGATTCAGCTAGACTGAAGTATTTACGCACTTCTGTGGATCTGGACACTCCTGGTTGGCTTCATCTCACACAACTTTAGCAGGCTAAACATTAGAAACAAAAGTTGCTCATTCACAGTTTGCTCAGATGACAAGATGAGTATTCCTACAAAAGCCACTCTTCCTCCTCATTGATTACTGAGAGATTTAAGATTTCTTTGCCCAGAGAGGTTGTGGACTCCCACCCCTGGAAGTGTTCCAGGCCAGGTTGAACGGGGTTCTGAGCAACCTGGGATAATGGAAGGTGTCCCTGCCCATGGCAGGGGATTGGAACCAGATGATCTTTAAGTTCCATTCCAACACAAACCATTCTAAGATTCTATGATTCCAACTTTCTATTTTCAGTAAAAAAAACCCCACAAATAAAAGCCCACAGGGAATGTCCTAGAATTCCACTGCTCAATACTAAACAAAATGTTCCAAACTCCTAAACGAAAGAAAAGAGATCCTCAGAGGGGCAGAATGTAACATATTTAAACTCTGGTGTTTGCAGATGTCACAGCTAAAAGTGAGGAATACAGTTGTGTCTTTAAATTGCATCTCTAGACTTAATAACCTGGGTTTGAGTCTTAAGACACTTGCTTTGATATAAGAAAAGCAATGGAGTCACAGTGATCTGAATTTTTTCAGATCCAAATTAAGACTCCATACATTTACTAAATGATTCAAAAAGATTCCTATTGAAAATAACCTAGTAGATAAAACAATAGTCTTGAAACAAGGCCCTGAAAATAACCAAATGTGGCCTGTGTGTACATATTAGTATAATTTTATGCTCCATTTCCAACATGGATATTACAATGATATTTCACACAAATTATAGGCCAATTTTCACAGAGATGCTGCCCTAAAGGTGCATGAAATTGCATTAGGAGGGGAAATTCCCATCACACTTGGCAATCACAATTGAACAGAAAAGCAATGTTTTAGTAACCTCACAGCTTTGAAAGGGATGGTGGATTTCATGATATAAAACTAATGTTCCACCAGAATGCACCAGCTGTAATTAAAATGGTTTGCATTGTTCCTCATTCTATGAAACCTTCTATGAATGCTAACACAGGCACCTGCCTTACCAGGGCTGATGCAGTTTTGTTATATTTTAATTTTCTAAAAAAAAACCCATGCCAAAATACTTCTTCCTACACTATTCCCCATGACCTTGTAGCTTTTTCTCATCACTATAAAAACTTGAAGACAATTGTAACTCATTCCTTTTTTGAGGTTTGGCTGCTGTAGTTGGGGAAAAAAAATAAAAGAGAAAACCGTGAAGAACAAGTCAGGCCAAATTCCCAGATTGCTGGCCCACGGAATGGACAGTCAGTGCTCCTTCCAGTGCCCAAATTTACCTGGCCAGAATCCCTGTGCTCCATACTTCTTATCATCTGGCTCCCGGATTCCAGATGGGCTTAATTAGTGAGAAACATTAGTCCCAAGGACTGAGATAGAATTAAGAGCGGATGACTTCTGGCTCAATTTCTTTGATTTTTTTAACCCAGAGTACATATTTCTGGGCAGCTGAGCTGTACTGACACTTTTTATATTCCGTTTGTCACGAAAATTTTTCTCCACAGTTTGTTACTGCCTGGTAAGTGGCCTAAAGAGCAGCTAGCACCTGATTCTTTCCCTGGGGTAGATTTATCCTTATATTTATATGTTTACAATGTTCCAGCTCATCTCCAAAGGTCTTTTTAATTAAAGTCTATATAATTAACAGGGCTAATGAATGAAGAAGGTGAATTCCTGGGCTTTGTGGCTCAATAGCTGATAGAATTTTTATCGTTCACTTTCCTATGTGACTCAGTTTATCTGAAAAAAAATCTAAAATTTTAAAATATATAATTCCTTGTATTCCTCAGAGGACAATTTGAACATAATACAACTGTGGCAATAGAAAAAGAGCAATTATACTCACCTACATGGTCTCAGCAAAATGAGAGGTGTGATTTTGTTCAAAAAGTAATTTCCTGACGTAAATGGACTTCCCAGCGAATGCCACCCACACCCCTAATTCTGTGTTTCACAAAACAACTGGCATGCAAACTACAGGAAGCCTGACTAAGAGATTTAATGTCCCCAGATAACATTCACCTGAATATAGTTAATCATTATTTAAATACTCTCAGCCAGAATGTGGATTTTCAGATGGCACCAGCCTCCCCTTCTATCCCAGGGGTGCTACCATCACAGATTTAGAGAACAGATAACGAATGAAATGTTTATATCAATTTCAAGGCATGATTTATGTGCACCTTTATAGTCTTAACTTGACTGAACTCAATTTTTAATACTCTGTGTAGGTCAGTTCTGAACTGCTATTACAAGACTCACTGCTGTGAGATGTTGTGGACAGAAAGGGCTCTCCTTGGAATGTGACAGTCTTTCCATTGGCATTACACTGCTGCTTTTGCTTCCTAGGAGGAAATTCAATGTAAATATTTTCTTCAGGACTCTTTAAGAAGTGAGTGATGTTAATCTTTTTGTCTCCAGATATAGAAAACGATAGTTTTCTACTAAATGTTATATAGGTTACTGGTAAAAGAACAAGAATAAAGGTATTCATGCATCAGTATTTGAAACCTTACTAATATCTTCCCTTCTCCATAAAAGAGGTGCACCTTTACACAGCAAACCGTGCAACAGTCAGATGCATCACTACAAAAAAACGTTATGTGAATTTTGTGTCACCGGATGTGGAGAAATCCTTGGACTACTGAAATAAATATCTTTTTTATTCTCATTAATTTTATAAAGGAGCCCCCTTTATAAAATTATATATAATTATATATATATAGTATAATTAACCCATTTGTCTTTATGCTCAGTGCTTTCCAAAACAATGCCCGATTCCTCCTTTTTATTATTAAAAAAAACCCCACAAATGGATTATTTTTTTGCTTGTTTCTTATTTAAAGAACACCCTCTAGACTATGATAGCCACTTCACATAAGAAAAATTCCCGTGCTTATAACTAAGACAAGTATAAAGGAAACCCTTCATTACATGCCCCCCATGTGGTTCACTTTCATTTTCATTTATAAGAGAACAGAACAGAGCTCAGCAGGTCATCTACTCCTTCGTTTGCACCATAGCTGAATCACATTTACCTTTTTATCTTTTTTTTTTACAGATGTTTACAGATGTTTTGTTTGTCACAGGTCAATTAGTGCCTTACTGGCAGATTCCATAGCCTGGGAGCTTCTGTCAGACCTGCTTCTTCACACCTAATGAAGATGACAGGAAAGCCTCAGGGCAATTTTGCTGTCCTGGTAACTGCATGCCCTGAAGTGCAGAAGTGGAGCACCTGCTCATGGCTGGATCCACAGGACAGCCTGGAATCACTCTTCTTTGTATGGGTGTGCATTTTCTCTCACAGCAGAAGTTGTTGTTGCTCCACTGTGGGCTGTAAAATGGGAATTTGGACCTCATAACAACAAGGGTTGAGATGTTCATGCTGATGGATAAATAAGAGAACTCTTCATTCTGACTTGTGACACATTTAAAGTGGAGCCCCTTACCTGTTCTCTCTGATCATGGTCACTGGATCAATAATCTATTATTGTCTTTTTTCATTTGCCCAGAGAAGCTGTGGCTGCCCCATCCCTGGAGGTGTTCAAGGCCAGGTTGGATGGGGCTTGGAACAATGTGAACTAGTGGAAGGAACGAAATGATCTTTAAGATCTCTTCCAACCCAGGCCATTCTGTGATTCTGTGATTCTCTTCTTCTCAGTATGGTTCTTTTTTAAATGCAAATATTCATGAATATCCCTGAACTTTTTTTTTCTTGGACTGACAACATTTTCATTTTTTTTTCTTTTTTCTCACCTTTTTATTTATATATGTATGTATATTCTAACATCAATGTGGACGATGTTCTGGGATATTCACAGAAAGACACTGATGCAGATCTCTAATGAACAAAGCATGCCACCATGTCTGGAAAGAGAATCATGTGCTTGAATTATCTAAACTCAAGAGCTGATTTAAGTAAACTGCGGGAAACACAGACTTGAAAAAGAGGTTTCTTAGAAGCATAGAATGGTTTGGGTTGGAAGAGACCTTAAAGATCACCTAACTCCAGCTGTATACAGAAATTAACTGATTACACCTTCCTATTCAATGGTTGTTAGTAGTTTAGAACCACAGAATCACAGAAACTCCTGTCACTGCACAGGACAACCCCAAGAATCCCACTATGTGACTGAGAGCCTTGTCCAAATGCTTCTTGAACTCTCTCTTAGGTTGGTGCTGTGGCCACTTCCCTGGGGTGCCTGTTCCAGTGCCCAACCACCATCTAGATGAAGAACTTTTTCCTGATATCTAATCTAAACCTCCCCTGATCCAGTTTCATGCCAGTTAGGGTGTGTGAGTCTCAGCTTGCAGTTACTTTGCTGAAATGAAGGCACAGTCTCACCTAAAGTGCTCTTTGCAAGGTGGCTGAAGAATTTTTATTGGGCAGTGTTCAACCACAAGCAGTTCTCCTGTATGGTAATTTCCTGTTACCCCAAGCTTTTGGCTCACATTGGCTCTGATTTCACAATCTGAAGTACACTGCACTAGCCACTACAGGAATACTGTGCTTGACAAATGATGGACTTAAACATCACAACGATGCTATTTTGGGCCTGACCAGAGCAGTAGGTATTGAAAATCTGTCTGCTGTGATTTGTTTCAGGAGATATCCTGCCCAGTATTCCAAAACCTGCACCGTGGCTTTTATTGCAGAATTTTTTGAGGCATTTATATCCCTTCAGACAGGCAGCTTGCTCCTCATGTAATGTAAGGACATTACACAAATGTTCCACTCTGTCCTCACCATGAATATGTAGATGTGCCTGTGCTACCAACAGGTGTAATCCCCTCACTCACTCTGCAAGGGCTGAGCTTTATTATTCTTCAGAATGAATGAAATTAGACATTAATTCACTTAGAGAAAAAAATAGATTCTGCACAGACAAGACTTCAACTGGGGCAGTCAAGCCCCAACTCAACTGCATTATGATGCAGCCCCAGCTGTATTATGATGGCTGTGGCAGAAATCCCTTTGCCCGTCAGCACAGGGGAAGAAATGAGGTGATCCCTCAGCTTCCAGTGTCTCAGGCACGGACTATTCTGCTCACTGTTCAAGTATAGACTGATGTGCAAAACAAATATTCACAGATTATATGCTTTATTTGGGATATTCCCTTATTCCCTGTGCGTGGGCAATATCACCTGAAAGTTCTCATGAACTTAGAAGTCAATAAAAGAGAAACTGGCAATATTATTACACTACAAAGCAGAATTCAGTTT
Source organism: Pachycephala philippinensis (assembly GCA_013397055.1). Taxonomy (NCBI): domain Eukaryota; kingdom Metazoa; phylum Chordata; class Aves; order Passeriformes; genus Pachycephala; species Pachycephala philippinensis. The sequence continues at coordinate 242,578 of VWZT01009603.1, forward strand.
TTGCGCTGAACTGAAGGAAAATCTCAACCAGCACTTAACTGTTTGTTAATTAGTGGTTTGTTTTGACAGTTATAAACTGGTTTTGTGCAGCAGAAGTCTCTGCATTTTAAATGTTTCATAAAAATGCTGAAATCCTTGCCTTTGTCAAAAGGGAAAAAATTCTTAAATTTTGCTCCTTTATTAAAGTGTAGGCAGACCAGATCCACAGCCTTTCCCTCACTTCCCCATGTGAGGCACCCTGGCACAGAAGATCAGGGTGGCCAACGGGGACCTGTCTTTCCCAAGCCTACGCTGGGAATGAAGCTTGTTCTGTACGAGCTGTGTGATGGAACTTGAGGTGATCTGCTCCATCGGCAGTAGCTGCTGCCTACTCAAGGACTATGAAGCTGCCTGTGCTGCCTTCATGCACTGCAAAGAACATCTCAGTGCAGCTCTGCTCCTCGGAGGGGCTGCTCACCAGGAACCTGCAGGAGCAGCAGCATCAGACGCTGGTGCAGCCACTGAGGCAAACGCAGCCAGGCTGAAAACAGCAGGATTTGCACCCAGATGGAGATTTGCTCTATGTTTAAGTAGGAGCCCGTGCAGAGGGTTTCTAGGAGCAGTGATCTGTGATCCCTCAGGAGCTCGTTGCCCCGGCGATGGACAAAACACAAGGAATTTCCCATCAGCCGCTCCATGGAGCACGTGCACTCCAGCACCACACGGATGTCAGAGCACCTCTCCGGGTGCCGCCGGACAGTGTCCCGCTCCAGGATGAAAGAGTGGCCAGGGGGTGGCCGCAGGAACACAAGCAGCTGGTAGAAGATTCTGTTCTCAAAGATACTCCAGGATTCATGGCTGCCGTCCATTCCACTGTCTGGGTAAATCTCTGGCATGAAAGTCCTCCGGGAAAACTCTCGGCTGATATACAGGAGGTCACGCACCAGCTGCTTCAGACTCCTGCACGGCTCAGGCAGTTCCTGCTCTGGTAATTGGGTGGATTCAGGCAAAAGTCTGGTACCACTGCGTGCTTGGTTGAGGTCTTGTTTCCCCTTGTTGTCAACCTCCCTGCTGCTGGAGGCAAGCTTCCTTTGCCAGACCAGCCAGCAGACCTCCATGAGTATGGCTGCTGCAGTGGCCCAAAAGAGCCAGTTCTTAATCACAGAATGGGTGAGGGCTTCTTCCAGGGACCCGACCTGCTCGACCTCCTGCCACAGCCGTGTCATCTCCTGATGAAGAAGCTCCTTGCGCTGCTGCATCTGCTGTGCTGAGGCCATATCCATCTGTGGATCGTGTGTCGGCCTGGGCAGCATGGCCAGCGCAGCCACGAGGAACACGATTCCTGCTTTCATGGCCCGTGAGAGGTGGGGGAAAAGGGGGCCAGCAGCTCTGGGTGAGAGGGAGCATGAAACTGGGGCAGCAGAACAGGAGCTGCCTGGGGATGGCTCCCACTGTGACCTGTTCTCTGTGATGTCACAGCCACCAGAGCCCCATCACGATGTTGACAAGCCCCAGACTCCATCCCCACCCCCTGCTCAGTGTGTTCTGGGCATCACAACACTGACTGACAACACACCCACAGGAGCTCCCAAGGGAGCTTTTTCCCTTGGCAAAGCAGACAAACTCCCAATGCCACCACAGAGAGCCCTGAGCTCCTCTGACCCATCCCCAGTGGCAGACCCCTGCCTGGCCCTGAGGGGATTAGATCTCTTGCTTTGGCTTAGAAACCCCCTTAGACATTTGCCCCAGCCCTCATCCAGCCCAGCCCAATCGTGGAACAGAGCAAAGAGCTGAAAACATCAGATAAAAAAGATTTCACTTACTGACAGAATCAAAAGGGAGCCTTGAGATCACGCTAAACTTTGATTAAGTTGAGCCTGGGCTTATGGAGGATAAAATTTAGTGTGTGTTTCTGCAATATCTAATGAATATCGACAACCAACAGACACTGACTTGACTGTTATCTTTATTACTAAGGCCAAGTTTCCTAGAACAAGGAAAGAGTTTGTGCAAGAGATAAGACAATGTATTAGTGATGCTGTGGGATGTGGAGATGAGATGTCCAGCTCTGCCTTGAGCTCAAAGGCTGAAGTTTAGCTGACACCCGAAGAGGTCAGTGGCAGACCCTGACTGTCCTGAGGCGACAGAGCAGGCCCACACAAGGTCTTTATTTGGTGAATCTGAATTGCTCTGAATTGCACTGGCCAGGTGTACAATAGAGCTTCCAGACAAATGTCAGGGGTTTTCTGTGGCCCCACAGAGATGGGATTAGCAGAAGTTTCTATTTTTGCTGACTGTTTTTAGTCAGAAAGAAGTGGCTCACACAGAGAGACACGTGCAGGTGACTGTGAACGTATCGGCCTGGAGATAACAACATTCACAGTATGTGGAGACATCACAGCTCGGGGACACAGGATGTGACCTGAGTTCATCCTGTGATTTACAGCTGAAAGGTTCCCTGCAGATACAAAATCTTTTTTAACAGGATAAAAATCCATTCAGTTGGACAGAGCTGGGATGTTACGTGTTAGCACCCAGGACACAGCACCTAAAGTGGCTCTGGGAGTGCTGCTGCCACTGGCCACGGGGACTGGAGGCCCCTTCTGTGGATGGCTCTGCTTTGCCATCAGTGCTGTGAGCACACCCAGGAATGCACAGGAGATGAAAATCCCTCTGCCCAACACTGAGACTGTGAATCCAGTTCTGCAGCTCCATGGGAACAACCTGCAGAGGAGAGAGTGTCTGTGCTGTGCACGTTTTGAGGGGTCACACTTCCCACTAGCTCTGCTCTGGTATTGCTTTGCTCCAATGAGGTTATAAACAGATGGCCACAAGTGATCAAGTTGATTNATATACAAATATATTGGTATTTGTGAAATTGAATTTTATCTATTCTTACTCCACCCCTCCTCTTTCCTCCCTGTATCCATATTTATTGCATTAACTTTATCAGTCAGCCTTGAATTTTATTGTGTCACCAAAGGAAGAATCTATTTCATCAGTAGAGGAATGCACCAATCCTTCTGAGGGTTTTTCCCATTAAGAAAAAGCATTTCCCTGGTAAATGCTTCCTTTTGGAGTGTTTCCAACGAAGGCGTTTCCAGAGGTCTGATTTTCAGCTGCTGAGCACGCCATGTCAACACCACTATTGATATTTACTGGGACATTTTATTGCTTCAGCGTGAAGGAGTTTGTATGTGTCTATTTAAAAAATTATTATTTAACATATTTTTCTAAAATGTCTCGGTAGAACTGTATTCATCCTTCTAGACTTGATATTGAGGTAGTTGGCCAGTGGATCAAACTCGTGAGATAAATTTACTAAAGACATAAACATGAAGAAGCAATTTGTCTGACAGAAAATGTGCGTAAGCAGGTATAAGGGTAGGCAACAGGAAACACCCTCTGCTCTGTCTTAAGCCCTCACTGATTTTATTTCCATGCTCCTTCTTTCCATTTTAAAGCAATAGAAATTAGAATTAGGAATGGCATAACATCTGATTTGCTGGTGTGAAAGTCACCATTGACCTAACCTTAGAAACTTACCCACAGAATGTGGGAGACATGGCCTTGAGTTAGACATCCCAGTGGGGCAGTAAATGAAACTCTTCCGATTTTCATAAACTCCAGACCTAGACTGAAAGTTGTAATTTTTGCAAGTTCCTTTGCCTTTAGCCTTAGTTCACTCATGCTTTATAATTTTGAGACTGCCCAGACTATTATGGATTGGAAACACATTTTCTCGAATACGCAAGCATTGTTGGTGGAAAATAAAATGCAGACTAACACAGAGTTAATTCATAAAGAAGAATCAGAAAACATAAAGATACATTGCAAAGCCTGGGGAGAGTATCCTCTAAGAGAGATAAAAAGGGAGATCCCTAAAGGGTTTAAAAGAATGAATAAAATCAGAATGTTTCTGTTGCTGCCACAATATGAGCGCTGATTTCTTCAGGCTCTCCCTCCTATCTCCTTCAGAACAGGATATTTTGTTTGCTTGCTTCAGTCCTTTTTGGGGTAACTCTTTTTGCTCTTCTAGTGAGCCTCATATGGACCTGGTTTTACACAACCCTGTCAAGACTTTGTCTTGTATTCCTCTCCCTTCTCCTTCAGTTTCACGTAAGGATCCATCTGTACTATTCCTTCATATAAGCTTTTATTTAAGGGAACGGCTCCTACCCCACTGCACTTTTTTCAAACAGCAGCTGTGTGAGGCTGGCCTCATAAATTTATTTAGTTATCTTTATTTTGATGTGAAGCATTAACTCTTAACTCTGCTGGATTTTTTTGTGCATCCCTAGGCAACCACATGCAAAAACTCCCCAGCATTTAACATTACAGCTGTGTCTTTCCCTCCCTGGATTCTAAACCCAGACTTTCCCATTTTAATCTGCCTCAGGATATTTTATTACTGTATTTGCTCATGTCTAAGCCATAATCTTTTCTAAGGTATTTCATTACACATATGCTAATGAAATGTGCCAAACCAATGCTTGTTCTTTGGATGGTGGATGTCTAGGACAGATGAAACAAAGCTTCTTAATGGAGACTATCTTCATGGAATTTGAACATCCAAATCCAAGCTGTTTTGTAATGTATTCTTAAATAAAACTTTTATCTATCTATCTATCTATCTATCTATCTATCTATCTATCTATCTATCTATCTATCTACCTATCTATCTCTACTCACACAAACATTTTAATTGCTGTGACATCTTTTCCCTTCAGATTTTTTTTTTCTGAAAAAAGAAATTATTATTTTGCTGCTGGTGCCAGTACTCAAGGAGTTCTCTTCTTCTTCCCTAAGAGAAGCTGATTTGGTTTTAAATCTCATCTTACATTCATGGCTGGGGTTTACCATAACTTCTAAAAATTGTCTAAGAAATCTGTGTCCAAACAAAACAAAAAACCCGTTTATGTAATTCTGGACAACTTACTCTAATATACCCATGGCAAGAAAGGAAGAAATCCGTAGCATATAAGATTTTTTCTCAAACTCTTCCTTACAGGTTGTGAATAGCAACCCTCATAGCATTGGTCAGTGAATTTTGAATTAATTCTCCTTTAGAGGAAAACCTGCGCTGTTCATGGTCATGAAGGAATGGAAACAAACAGGCCCATTGTGGATGCAGAGGAAAGGGAAGCCCTCTATTTCCCCTTGGAACAGTACTGAAATTATTTGGTAAAATATTGCATCCTGAAGTTTGGAGGGAGCTCTGTTCAATGATAGATCCTTAAAATGTTTACATTCTTTCCTATTTTCTGTTCACAGTTATAGAGAACCATTGCTTTTCTCTTTTTCTGGGTGTTCAATTGTCTCCAGAATACGTCTTTCAACTTTCAACTCTCCAGAGGAATTAAATTATGTCTGGAAACTTTCTACATTTGTGCTGTTTGGCTCCCCCAGCTCTCTCCAGACTCTGCTTTCCCCACCACAGACACACAGTAATTGCATAATATTGATGTTATTCTCCTATTTTTCAATTCTAATTCTGTTCTGCCATACTTCAAAATACCAATTTGTTTCTTAACATCCACAGTGTATATGGAATAAGACTGTACTGTTAGCCAAGCTGTCCAAACTGATTTGCTCCTTTTCAGGTATTTTTGGTGTTTTAATTAGTTCAGCTCCTTACAGGGGATACAAACTTTCTCTCTTTTTAAAGTTTACAGTCTCCCTATTTTACCTCATCCCTTCTGCCCATTAAATTCTTTCTGTTTTTTTTAAATTGAATCATTAATACTGCTTCTGTTGGATCATGACAGCTTTGCTTGTTGTAGCTGTCATTTTCAGTGTATCAGAGCTGACCCAGAGTATGGCTGACAGTGACATTGCTCTGAAATGAAAATTAAATGGGGGTGCCAGCTCCTGCTGGATAGACAGTTTACTTGAGAACATATATCTGCAAAATAACTAGTGCTAAACCATGATGAATGAGAATGGAAAATAGAAAATCTTACAAGAGGAGATGGGTTGTTTTAGCACCGAATAAAGCAAAAAGCCATGTCTTGATATAGAAATGGAGTAAAATAACTGATAGTAGCAATGCTGTTAATAGTAATTCAAATTGTTAGTCATAATAACTGGTAATGCAGGTTAGTACCATGAAGTACTGTGTGCAGGCAGAAATATTGCCCTGAAGGAATTCCAGTCTGGGTTTAATGATAATCTGTAGCTAAAATTAAGTACTGCAGCAAGTGGGGTTTGGGGTTTTTTTTATAAAAAAAAAATGTCTATGAAGAAGCAAAAGCCTAAGGAAAATTATGGGAGATTGGAGACTGACTGAGAGTAAGGTGGGAGAAGAAGGGAATCCTAGACCAAGGGAGTCCCAAAGGCTTGAAAGAGAGCTAGGGACAAAAGTCCTGTTGTGGGAATATGCCCTGATATCCATCCTAGGACAAGAAAGAGTACTTGAGAGGAAAAATTGTCCTAGATTTGAATTATATTTTAATATATTTGATGGTTAAAGATGTATTTTTCTGCATGCCTGGACTCTGTTTTCCCTGAAAGGAAAAATCCTTTCTTCATATAGAGGAAAAATACACAGAAGCAAGAGGAAAGGGGCAAAATACTGCAAAAAAGACACAAGCAACACAGCTCCAAGAAGGGTAACTGGTTCATCCAGACCTTTATAGTGCAGGTCAAGCACATGGGGAAAATAAACCATCACACTTAAGTGCTCTGTGGAGGAGGAAAAACTTCGGCATCTGAATCCCATAACCTGGAGCCCACACTGCAGTCAGCATCCATACTGATCTCTGGAGCTGACAGGTTCCTTTTTCCTCCCACATTAACCCAGCTAACTCAGTGTTTATTTCAGACCACAAAACTGTCCTTGTTAAGATGAAAATCCAGCTCAAGTTAAAAATCAGCACTTAAAGACTAAGTTATTTTTTCAACTCCTGAACAATTAAAAGGAAAAATCTCCTAATGAAAGAAGGAAAAATCGCATGTCAGTAGCATTATGGAAGGTCTTTCTTTGTTGTCTCTTCAGTCAGATTGAAGTTTTCCTGGTTTATGAATGAAAAAATACAATTTATTAGAGGGATACATACATGTGCAGATGTGTGCACACACTTTAACCATTCATTTTATCCTCTTGAAGGATCTTTTTTAACAAGGGTCCAAATCTTACTTTCATGGAACAACTCAGCTGATAAGAACGCAAAACTTGTATTGGTTATGGGAAAATATTAATTAATATCAGGTCCGGACTTCACACAAACATATTTTCAGTGGAAGAGCAGGAATGATTATCCAACCAGGGAAGATTCTTTACATCTATTTATCTCTATGAAACATCTTCACATTTGTTTAGCTTCAGTGCACAAATATTTATTTTTATCTTAATAGGTTTTCAGGTCTTTCACGTGGTAGAAAGTAAGTATGAGTGCTGCTGATTCCTATCCTGGAAACACAGCTCATTTTATAGAATGTTATTTTAACCAAATTTTGACTTTGAATCAGCATAGAGGGAGGGAATTGTTTGGAGCCACGGCCAGTGAGATCCTAATATCAAACTCGCAGTTTTTTCATTATTAAAAGAAAATTCACCTAAGGAATCCTAACAGACACTCAAGATTTGCAACAGGATTTTCACTTGGTCTTATTTTCACTGCAAATGCTGCAGAGGAACAAACTGAAACAAAGACCTACTAAGCAACCAACTCTGGTTTTTCAGGTCATAGAGGGTGGCTTTTACCTCATCTCTTCTCTGAGTTCCCCTTCTTCTGTATTCTTATTAATGAGCTCCTATTTAGCAACAGAAGTTGTTGTTAAGTGACAAGCATGATGTCACAGGACAGACAGAGACACCTGACAAACCAGACGTTTGCTTAAGTAAACCAAGGACCAGGTGAACATAATCTTGATTCTCAGATGCTGCTTAAATAAAAGCACTGTTCCTTTCAGGCAAAAAGGTAAGCAAAGCACAGCGTTTCAGGAGAAAGCACAAAGACAAATTGTGCAAATCACTACAGTGTGGCAAAAAGCACTGGGCTGCTGCAGTGACGTCAATGGGCACCAGCAGAGGATTTGATCTTTAACTCAGTTTGTCAGCAAAGGGAATAAGTTCAAAAGAATCCTTATTTTCGGCATGTAAATCCTGCTCTGTGCAGCCGTAACAAATAGTCTTTGTAACAAGTGTGCATTTCATTCCACTTTCATTTATTCCCACTGTCGGGAGAAGAACGTGCACATTTATATCATCATTCTAATATGCAAAATTATATAGATATGTTCAATAAGATCCATTTCCCCAAACCTGCAGTCGCTAAACTTTAAAAATTTTGCTGTTGTTTTTTGACGTCCTATTTTCCTCCTGCCTTTTTAAAATACGGAACACTTTTAAAACCTGAACACGGTAGAATCCCCTGAGCTAAGATAAGGAAAGTAAATGTTTATTTGGAAAAAGGTGAATGTCAGTGTTTATAATGAGACTAAAGAACTTTAAAAAGGGGAAGTAATCTCTCACATTCCAGCTCAAAAGCAAACTTCTCCCTAACAAGTAGGTGAAGGAACATTTCCCCATGTTCCTTGTAATGGTCAGCTTGCTTCCACAGCTTTTATTTTTTATGTTTTCCTCACAAGCATCTGGGACTGGCATCAGGTAGTGCCAGAATCGTCTACCAAGGCACATCCTGCAGATCTCATAGTATGAATCTGTCACATGACATGCAAAGCAGGTAAATTTCCATGTATTCTTCTTCACATTACTGGCAATAATTTTCAGCATAATGCACCCTTTGAACTATCATACACCTGATGAGACTCAAAACTGAATTCTGAAAGACAGAACACCTTAAGTTGGGAGAACTCTGGAACCACTCCTGTCTCTCTCTAATAATAAGGACTGTACAGCCGAAAAAGACACTGCTGGAAGGAATTTGCTTGTTTCTGTTGCCATTTTCTGTAACCAGTTCATTGCGCTCTGAACCCTTCTGCCAGGAACACCAAAAGGAGAGGCTGTTCCTCTGGCAGCTTTGTCTGCTCCCTCAGACTCCAGCCCATGCCCAGCTTTGGCCCACAGCAAAGCAGCATGTGGCCACACAAAGAAACCTGCTGCTGCTGCAAAAACCCTTGGCTGCCACAAATTTTGAGTGGAAGCTGGTCCCATAGAGAAAGGGGACATTACTGAGCCATGCAGTGATGGAGAACCACGTCCCCAAGAGCTGTGGAAGGGACTGTGGCATTAACAGGAGGCTGTGAGCACAAAGAACTTCAGGGCAGGTAATTCTGCATTGCAGGACTTGTTATTCACCAACAGTTAAGGTGGAAGGGTGACAGAGGGGGATGGACAGACAGGCGCCAAGAAAAACAAAGGCAAAAGGTACAACTGCCCATATTGGCCTTGCCATGAGCTTCAAATACAGAAGCACCAGGGTCATCTCTGTAAGGATTCCTTAGCCTTGTCATTTATGACGATTGAGGAATTGGCTTTTGCATTTTTAATTATCTAGGACTGGAGTTAACAAGTTATTGAAGTTAATTAAATAAATTGCTAATTGTTGGAGTTTTCCCCAGTTAAAGGTTAAAATTCCCTGATGATTCCTCATGTTTCCTAGTTTAGAATAACTTTTTACCAGTTTAAAAACTTTATTAATCCCTGTTCAAGTTTGACCCTACATAACTGCAAAAGACCCTTACAAGGTGCTCCTTGAGGCTCCTGGACTAAAAATAGCCCCTGACAGTTACCCTGCAACTGGTCTCCATGGAGATGAGGAATTTTAATGAGGACTTTTTCCCGCCATCATCCCTGACAAAATCCTCCCCTGGACAACAACAAGCGGTTGGTGGATGGATCTTACCTAATTCGGAACCTCTCCAATCATCTTGGACCATGGGGGCTGGACAGTGGGCAATCAGGGGAGGAGCTCGAGGGCTATAAAAGGGGCCGGACAGAAGTCTGGAGTGCTTTTAGCCTCAGACTAGCTGTTGGTTGGAGCCTGGTGCTGAGGTCCCTGGCCTTAATCTCTTTCCAGACACTTGGTTAATTCTTTTTTTTGACTTCAGACTACCTGAAGTCAACTCAGGGCTGAAGATCTCTGCCCTGCGTTTATAGCTGTGCAGGCTATAAGTGTCTCTTATCCCTGCAAACCCGCTTTTGATTTTTCTTTTATGCGATTAATTTTTAAATTAATTTTCTTTTAATAAATTATTCTTAATTTTAACTAAAATAAGAGTTGACTTTTATTTTTGACAGCCTTTAATCTGCATGTTTGTTTTACCCAAACTGATCACATTTACATGGAAGGAATAGGAAGTTAGCAATCTTTTTTAACAACTTTCAAGGGCTTTTTTAAAATATAACTTTCATATTTACATGAACCATCCAAGCAATTCCACCTGTATTCTTTCAAAAATGTGCTCCAAAGCCTTAATCCGGCAAATATGTAAATAATTTCTTTATTCCTGAGAGTACAATGCACACAGGGATAGAAATTCTCTCCATCAGAAAGATACAAAGGGCCACACCCTTCCTTTGAATAAAATTTCAAAGATTCATTAGTTTTAAAAATTTAAGGGAATGTATTCCTCTGCAAGTGTGAGCCACAGCCGTAATCCAGTAGGAGTGGGCAACTGTGGCTTCATAAGTGATGGGTCCTCTTCAGGTGAGCTGCAGTGTCCCACCTTTCTGCATTTTTGTCTTTTCCCAAATGCAAAATAACATAGAGAAGCTTAAATCCCTGTCCCTAACCTTTAGGCTAATACATTTTATTTGTGCATTCTATGTACAGGCACTCAATTACCACAGCCCAGCTGATGAGTCCCAACTCATTAAGTCGTGCTAACTCAATTGTGTCCGGCTTGATGATGACTTGTGAGGTCCACTGGCATTGCAGCTTCTGCTTGAGACAGAAAGCCCTGGATAACACTAAACAGCAGTGAATAAAGTGTTCACATGCACATGGCCTTCATCTGATCTGACCCGTTTCTGATGCTCTGTGGAGTGTCCATCTGAACCATCTGCCTCAGCTCCTCACTGCCATCAGGGAAGGTCCTGTCAGCTGAGTTAGAAGAGCTCAGTGTCTCAGTTCCATTCCCATCCACAGGCACCTGCAGTGTTTGATATCTGGAGGGCTCCCACATGCTTGTGCTTTCTGTAGTAACAGTCAAGGGCCAAGCAGGAGTCTTAAAAATCAAGGTACTTCTATATGGGGGCAACTGAATGAAGGTCTGCATGTACCTGTGTCACCAAGTGAAGGGGTCTGTTCCTCCTGCACATCCAGTACTGTCTAGTGCCAGAGACAGGACAGTGGACTCAGTGGAAATTTTATATGACTGGATGGAACCCTTTTCCATTTTCTTGTTAAAATGGCAGTGGGACTTATTTTCAGGCTGAGTTGTTACACATCAGATAATTTTATGAGAATTAATTCTCTGCTGCAATATGTTTATTGGGCAGAGTGTCTGAGACAAGGATTTACTGTTCAGAACAAGTGTACAGCAGGAGAACAGACAGCAAAGCATCTGACCAGCAGAGTTTGGGTTGTGGACCAGGATGCAGTGGAGGTGACTGAGACCACAGCCTGAACTTCCTCCTGAAATCTTCCTCCAGCCATTCTTCTTCCTGTGGCTTCTGTCCCCTCTTCTGGCACAGCACCCACCATTCTTCACTTGTTCCCAGCAGTCTGCTCACTCAGCCTTGACCACAACTCTGTATCCCTGTTCCAGAGGCTCTGCCCACTGTGGATCCCAGTCCAGGTCCTTCCAGGTCTGGGACCTGCTCCTCAGAGATCCTAATTCACAAAGGGCTTCACATTGCTGGGGTAGGAAGAATCCTCTTCATCTTCGCCAGTTATACAAAATACAGCGTGTCCTGCGCCTCAGATTTATTTTGTCCCATCTCCTGGGTGAAACAACCCCCCTGCACAGTTAATTCACCCTCACTGTTTTCCTGTCCTGGCAAACACCATCCATATCCCCCGTCTTATTTTGACCCTGTTCCTCTTTATTCCAGGGATGGTTTGCTTTTGGGTTTTTTCCCCAAATACATGCACTCATATTTGCTCTGCTGATATTTGTAGTTTGTAGTTGAAAACTGAATTCTGAGTGCTGTCTCAAGATTTTTCACCACATTTCTAGTTGTTGTTATCTGCTTTCCACTTTTATTTTGCTGCTGCTAGAACTAAGGCCACATGCAGAGGGACTTTGTAAGAGATTTCAACTAAGCTTTGTTTTCTTGGATGAGCAATGCTCTTGCTATAAGTGCCTGTCATCACAAGCCTTTAGAAAATATGTCATGAAAACAGGGAGTGACTGGGGAAAACAAGAAACAAAAGAGTACAAGTACATGTGGCTCTAGTTTTAGAATTAGAAATTGAGGAAAAGGCCTTAGATAATACATCAGAAGACTTTTATATAAGTGATTTATTTGGTTTGGTATAAGTGATTTATTTGGTCTATTTTTGTTCTAGGCTTTCAGTGTTATAAATAACAGCAAGATATCTTTCAAACAGAAATACAACACACACCTTGCTAAGGCAGAAACTTTCCCAATTCTCATGTAGGAGAGATGAGGTGCTGCTGGATGTTAGTCATAATTCTGGCACACTGTCAAGTATTTCTCCAAAAATAACACTTGGGAACATTAATTTACAGCTTTGGAAGTTAAAGGGTAGTTGCAAGTACAGAGAAGAGTTATTTCTCTTCCAAAACTCATCCAAATTCCTGCTGTACTCCCATCACAAGCCCCACAATGCCAGATTTTCACATAATGTGTCCATTATCATCCCAGCTGCTCCCTGCTTCCTCACCCAGGAGTGGAAGCTGTGTTGGATCACCCACAGCACAGGGACAATGTGGGAGCACACACAGGAGGAAACAGCAGCAGCCCGTCTGATGGAAGAACAACTCTGTGCCAGCTGCTCCCTGACGAATAATATTATTAATTCTGCCCCTGAGGGGTATGCAAGGCTGCTTTTTGCTTCCCCATCTCTCTCACGTGCCCACAGTGAGCAGGGAGCTGCTGGCACAGGGTAACCTTGTTCTGTGAAGACTTAGAACTGGTTTCTGCACTGGCCTTGCATCTATTCAAAATTATTCCTGCATGGAGATAGGCAGTTTTTTCCCACTCATCTCAAGTTGTTAACAAAACACTTACAATCAATACTGCCCAAGAGTTTCTTTGGTTTGTTTTTTTTTCCCTATCTCATTTGAAAATTAAGGAATTAAAAAAGATAATTTCAAAAGATGCTTCTGACCCATGCCTAGAAGTGTTCAAGGCCAGGCTGGATGGGGCTTGGAGCGACCTGGGATAGGAGAAATTGCCCACTGCAGGGGGTTGGAATGGGTTGATCCTTATGTTCCCTTCCAACCCAAACCATTCTGTGATTCTATGATTCTATTCTCACTCTGGACAATCCCCAAACACACAAATATTTAATGCCCTTTCTGTGCCCTCACTTAACAGAATGAGATTTTTCAGCTGTTTCTTAAGAAAACAAAACTCATTCTACCTCAATGCTTCTGGATTACACCAATTCAGAGGGACAACCTGAAGCTCAGCTGCATTGCTGTACACAAAATCTGTCACGGGGAGCTTCACAGAAAGAAGGAATTGAACAAGAAGTTGAACAAGTTCAACTTCTCACGAGTCTGGTGGCTCTTTCCCATGCTCCAAAGAGTAAGATGGACTCAAGTCTGAAACGTGGTGGTTATTCTCTGCAAAAGTTATTTTTTGTAGTTTATTAACAAGGTGTGCTGGTTTATAAAGACTGTAAAGATGCCTTGGTGGAAGAAATAATCTAATGAGGTTGATGGTCCCAAAGAAGATTGTGTTGAGCTAAAAAAGGAGCAGGCAGAGCTTCTCATGATGTTTAGGCATATGACAAACGTGTATTGTTTTTTCTTTTTTACTAGCTGCCTTGAAAAAACAAAATACAAGTGAAACTGATGATTTTTCTATTTGTTTTCTTAGCAAATACAAAGTAAGTTTGAACACTTTTTTCGTAGATGAAGTCAAATATTTTCTCTTCTTTGGATGTCTTTTAAAAATTAATGTCAATACATTTTCAGATAAAACCATTTTGAAATACTAATGAAAACACTTGAGTTAAAAATATCAAAATGAAGACATTTATTTTTCATTCTTTCTTTCTATGATGACATTTGAAGACAAAAGAAAAATGACAAATGAACTGTGCTTTCTTAGCTTAGTTTGTTACTGGCTGACACAAGAGTTTACACCTTTTTTCCACCATTGACTAGAAAGGCCACTGAGGATGACTTTCCACAATGTAGACAGAGTATAGAGAGGAATCCAACCAAAAAATCTGAGAAAATACATTTTGGTGGGAGAAGAATAGAGAAACTCAAAGAGAACAGAGACCTGTGCTACGTAGAACACTTCTAGAAAATCACAAGCAAATATCATATAAATGTGATTAATTTCTCACAAATGATACACTGTAAAAAAATTAACTCGATCTCTAAACAAATGAAATCTCCTCAGCAGCTTTGCCTGTTCAGTTTATTTGCTGGTGAGTTAAACTACAGACTAAGAGCATCAACACGCACTTTCTGTGCTCAAAGACCATGCTGAGGTGAGATAAGTATCTTCATAACCTGATATTTAGATTTGAAGAGAGTGTGACAAGGAGAAAACAGAACCAAAAGCCTCAAAGGAACAATAGAGCTTGTTTCCAAAAATATTGATCGAAGCCTTGCCGTTTGAAGTCAGCTTGGCTCAGGCGGGTGGCTGATGAGCTGAAGGATCGTGCACTGTTTTGACAGGAAGGCAAACATATCAGTTTAAATATAACAATCCCTCTACTCAAGTTGTCATTTCAAATCTTTCTTACGCCATCGACTTGACATTAGATCAATAAAATTATGACATTTTATGGTACATCAGTGACATAGCAAAATATTGATTGAAAATCCTAGAGGATGGAAAAATACCAGAAAGCATACATTACAGATGTGGGTTTTCTTTTGGTTTTTGGGGTCTTTTTTTATAGTAATGACCTTTTTTACGTCAAAGACGTTAACTGGTTTCATCTTTGCCATATAACTTTATTTAGTAGTTACTGAAATTTTATCAGGGGATCCTTTCTGACTGAAGAATCTTTAACTGGCCCTAAAGGAGGCCAGTTAGCTGAACTCATTACTTTCTGTCTGAATATACACATTGAAAGGTATTTGTTCTCCTTCACTGTTTCTACTTCAATCTTATTTTCATCTTTCTATTATTTCTGTATGAGAGAAAGTATTATTACAATTTTTCTAGAAGTGTAGCTCGATACCCACTCTATGGATAAAACTAAATCTTTATGAATGATGCCAGAAGATATGTTAAAATGTTATATTTTTAACAGTAGTCTCAAAGTCTAAATGGGAAAAAAATAACCTTATTTGAAGACTGACCATAAAACTCCCTCTTCTCAAGACAGCCTAAACTAATCCAAGTTTAGAAAAGTACAGTAAAAAGCCCAAGTTTATAAGACATAATACCTGGCACAACATAACTGAAATGCAGAAACTTATTGCTTTGTGATGTTAAGAAGGAGTAACAGCAACACAGATTATATTTGGTGGAGTCACAAATTTGATTTCTATTGCCCTGGACTTTTTCACAATTTGAAAGGGTCCAGCAGTGCCCACGTCTTGGACACTGGGGGTTCTGTCTATGGCAGCAACATTCCTATTATCTGTGTAATTACCTCTCAGTTACTCTCCCAAGAGCTGATGGGGAATGACGGGTGCTTAGCGGTGTGATTTGCATAACCTATTGTGGACATACGCATTAGAAAAAATTAAACAAATCCATAGACAGCACTGGCAACTTCGTCCAGCCCCATAATTACAGACCCTGGAGTGTCTAGCACAGCTCTAGCCATCTGGTCCAATGAATCCCTGCTTGGATCATTGTCCAAATAAAACAATCTTCCACTTCATATTATTTCTAGGAGAGACATCCGCTTAGAGTGCAACATCCCCATCTGCACACTAAGGATCTACAGAGTGAGGGAACAGTCATTGAAGAACTGATGTGCTGGATTAGATTGAGACTGAAATTATGGATTTTAACATTTTCCCTCAGCTATGAAGAGCTTGACTTGAACCACTCAGGAGTAACCATGTGTTTCTACATGGTAACTCTTCTCCTGACCACAACAGCAGGTCATTTTCAGTATAAAAACATCAACTGTTGTGGCTCCACAACAGGCTAAAGCCTAAAAAGTAGCAGAACAAGAGAGCATTCCAGGGAATACCACCTTTTTCTCATGCCCAAACTCCCAAGGGTTGCTATTGGCTAGTGCCAGAGACAGGAAACATAGATATTTGTCCTCAAGAACTTGATGGATTCCTCCAAATGGCTCCACAGAGGTCAAAAAGTAGGTAACTGAAACTAAATTGAACTCTTGATTTGAAAAAGTGGGAAGTGCTATTTCAATGTGTTCCTGTGATATGTGTGTGCATTATATGTGTCCCTGCATAGATGCATAGTTGTATTATTCTTAACTCATAGTTATGGCTTGATTTTTAATACTTAAGATCCTAATATATGAAACAGTGTTCAAATATATCTTTTTGCATTGCTTTTAAATTTTCCCATCATATGTGTGATTAGTCTAAACTGCAAAGGCAAATTTTCCTCCACAGAGGAAAACTTTATCCCTACAATTGCCCAACTGACTGCAGATCTGCCTCTGAGGGCCACAGTGCAGATAAGAGTTGAAAAAGATGAACTGCCTAAAATAAGTGTGTTTTCAATTCATAAATTTTGTAGTTGAAGTAATCACTTTAGATGTGGAGATCCTTTGGTTTAGAGAATTTAAAGTTCACTCAGTCAGCGTGAGTTTTCTAGCCACTGAAATAGCTGGAAGCCGTTATGGCATCATTTTTGCAGACCTCTTGGTGAAGTTATTTCTGCACCAAAGGTGTAAAATTTAACTGGGCTAGGGACAAGAGAGAACATGGGTTTGTGTGGTAGGCGCTCATGTAGAGCTGGAATCCAGACCCAAGACCCAGTGGTGGGACGATGTAGAGGACACCAAAGTATAAATCAATCATGTTTTCTCCTCCCACCGGTCTGGGCATCTCCCCTCCTCGATTTATGTTAATCCCTTCATGTTTTTGCATTTCCCCTGTTTAATATTCATTAAGTTCCAGAAAGTTCTCCCTTGTTCGATGTTCCATTGGTTTGTTCAAGTTGGTTTCCACCCCCAAACCCTTTAATTGGCTGTTGTACCTTTGAGCCCTCCTCTCCTCCCCTTTAAAATCCCCTGTCCGGGCTTCCAAGGGGCTCATCTGCGAGTGTTCACTTCGGCGGCAGAACCTCGTCCCTTGCCTTCCCTGGATTTACAATAAACTGCTGTTGGAATATCACCCAGAGGAGTCTCTCTCTTCTTTGCCTCCTCCTGCGCACTTGCGACCACCTGCACCTTTGTGGACCCTTCCTCTGCCTGTAGGCGGCAGCCTGTTGCACTTGTTGCCCCTGCAGACTCAGGAGTTTGCTAGGAGTGCCAACAGGTCTGATTCTATATATCCACCTGGATACCTTTCCTGCCCCTGGAACCGCACTGACCAACTGCCAGGAGCCAGTTCCTACCTCAGTATTGATGGAGCAGGTCCTGTTCCGCACTGCACACCTTCCCCAAGTGTTTGATCCTTTTCTCAGCTGGTAAAAACCAGCCAAACTCCTGTGTGGCCAACAGCAGTGTCTGGGGTAGGAAGTGTTGAGTATATCCCAGACCTCTTTCCAACTCCAGTTCACAAAGCCAAGGGCTTGGTTCACACGTGGACACCTCGTGCCATTTTGGGTTTGTAAGGTATTGTGTGTAGCCTCTGCTGCCTCCAAGGAGCAGGGATATCTGCTGTGGTTCTTCTGTGGCTCAGGGACCCTAAGACAGCTCACAGCAAGGGTCCATTTATGGCTGCATCTAAAGAGTTTCTGTTTAACCTCAACTTTCTAGACCAAGCTGCTGCTTTGAGCTCTGGAACAGGCCATGTTCAGATCCCAGTGGTTTAACTGGACTCTGCTTCTCAGACTTGGATGCTGAATGAACAGTTGTGCAAAGGGAACAATCAGATTGTCTTCAATGGCTTCCATGGGACAACGTCAAGTTAATCAACTGAGGATCTGATCCACTGATAAATGATATTTAAAAAAATCAGCAAAATCTTTCTTCGAGTCAAAGATGCTGGCATCCCAGTTCTGAATGTCTTCATGTGAACATATCCTTACACTTGGCTGGACACAATGAAATAACAAAAGACAGTGTTTGCAGTAAGAAAGGATGGAATTGCTACCCCTAGCAGAAACTTGAGCTAAAGGAACCTTCATTATTTCGGAAAAAACCCCTAAGCGTCCTGTTAAAAAGTACGGGTCTTTTTAAGGTATACGGAGAGAAATAATGTATTTGATGAGTCCTCAGAAAAAAAATAACCTGCAGTCTGTGGATTGGACCCTACCAATCCAGTGTTATTGCTTATTCTGTAAATTCTAGGAAATATTGCTACACATAGAGACTGTAGGCAGTGATGTCCAGAAGCCAGTGAAGTGAGGTAGAACATGGGAACAACAGAACAACTTGAAATAAGAATTATTGAGTCATGCAGGAAGGCTTTAACAAGAATTGATTTAGCTTTGCATATCTCCTGAAATACTCTCTTCTTTTGTTTTTCTTTTTTATGATACATTACTCTTTGGCAAATCAAACATCATTGCCAAATTATCAGGAAAGGATTAGCTGGCTGATTAATGACCTGAGAGTACACACAGGAGTAGTTTTTAGGTGATTCTTTTTTTAAAAAAAGGATTATACTGAAATTATAGGAGATTTATAAAGCTAGAAGAGAGATTTCAAACGCTTTGCAGCTCCTACTTTACATGTTCAGGATTCAGTGAGCTTCTAACCTTGCCAACTATGTGTTGGGATTAGAGAGAGAAGGGAAAATGAAATGCTCATGACACATTGAATACAAAGAAAATATATGATATGAAGTTTAAAGGCTTCATTTGATGGAGTGGGATGTCAGGACTCCTGATGTTACAGATCACAATAACTCCCTTAAATAAATCCAATCGTATTCTTTCACTGATCCATTCAGCACTTTGACACCCTTGAAGACCTAGAAGATCTGGAAGGTCTCTTCTAAACTCCATGATCCTTGAATTGCCTTGTCCCTGGTGCAGGACCTTGAACTTGCTGAACCTCCCCGGGTTCTTGCAGTCTCACTGCTCAAGCTTGGCCAGGTGCCTCTGGATGGTCCCTTCCTTTGCTTGTGTCACCTGTCCAGCTCAGCTTCCTGTCAGCTGTAAAGGTGCTGGGGGTGCTCTCAATCCCACTCTTTGTGGCATTGATAATGACATTAAAGAGCCCTGGTCCCATGGCAGAGTCCCGAGGGATCACCCCTCATCCCTCACCTCCACCTGCACATGGAGCACTGACCACAGCCCCCGGCTGTGTCCATCTGGACAACTCCTCCTGCACCAAATCTCCCGGCCTTCCAAGCCAGGGCTGTCCAATCTGGAGACCAGAATGCCATGTGGGGCTGTGTCGAGAGCCTCGAGGGAGCCTGGGAACAGCAGGGCCTACAAATATGGAAGTCCAGGAGCTGTGCCCTGTGGGTGTAGCCATTTCCAGCCAAATCTGAGTAGTTCCATTGTTCCAGGTGTGCTGGGTGTGGCCCTTTGTGACAGAGATGCCTTCCAAGGGCCCTTGGTGATTCGAGGCCGCATCAGCACGGAGGGGCCATTGTGGCACTGCAGGGTGTCACTGCCCTGACCCACAGGGATCTCCTCCCAGCAGAGCCACCCTGCTCCCTCGCGAGGAAGCAGCTCCCTGGAGAGTTCTGCTGCAGAGGAGGACAGAGATGGCGATGGAGGAGAAGACAAACTCCAACTCTAGGGGCAACCACCTTGAGCAGGGCACAGCCACAAGCTCTCAGAGCCTGAGGGCTGCCCTGCGCCACGGCACATCCAATGATACACACACCATATACAGGAGCCGGATTCCTGTTGATGCTTTAGGATTTTAGCTTTTATATTTTTCATATTCTGTAGTTCTTAAGTGTATAATTCTAAACTCCATATAGACTGTTAGCTGCTGTCTCCCATTTTAGTCAGACAAAACAATTCCTGTCTAGGCCTGAAATTCAAGGACACCTTACTGACTCAGGCCCTGAGAAATGTAAACAGAAGTGGGTTAGCGGGGAGCAAAGTTGGGGGATAGGACTTTATTACCTGAAGCNGGGTATAGGACTTTATTACCTGAAGCTATAATTGGAAGATTAACTTCTGATATGCAAATGGACCAAACTTATAAAAGTATAAAAACCTGTGATCCTGTCGTTCATTTTGCGTGTAGCCCCTGGGGGCTTTGACTGACCTAATATACCTGAAGGCCTTTCAATAAATATAACCACTTTTATACTCTTAATTTTGTCTAGCCTCGGTTTTTAGGTAGCGCCATCAAGGCATCACTGTGCGAGTCTCCTGCATGGCCTCCACCGGGATGCAGAGGCCCAGCCAGCAGCCGACAGCTGAGCAGGACTGGGAACACAGCCTGCCTGCCCCAGCTGCCCTGGGAGAGCAGGACCCTGCACTGCCATTGCTCTGTGAGACAGAGCCTTCTCAGGAGCTGGACACAAGGAGCCTGGTAGGCAACTTCACATGCCAGGAGACCCACGTGGTGTACAGGAGCCGCATCCCTGTGCGAGTGTCCTGCATGGTCTCCACTGGGCTCCAGAGGCCCAGCCAGCAGCAGGCAGAAGAGCAGGAGTAGGCACATGGCAGGCCTGTGTCAGCTCCCCTGGGCAGGCTTCCAGGGACATGGTGCTGCAGGCAGGGCTCAGAGCAGGACCCAGCCAAGTCCTGTGTGCAAAGGGGGAGGCAAAACCTCCCTGGCACATCTCTGCCCCTGCCTGCAAAGCCTGATGAGGATCTGAGCACCCTGTCCCAGAGGGAGGCCCCACAGGAACTGAACAAGGGGCACCTGACCCATGCAGAGCACACACTGCCCCTGCTCAGGAAGGCCAGTCCAGCTCTCCAGAAACTGTAGAAAATGCCCAGTGCTCAGAGGGTGCTGGACTGTCTGGAAGCAAACTTCCCAACCCAGTGTGGGGTCTTGGCCAAGGAGGAGCAACAGGGGGAAGATAACAGCCCTCAAGAGCTCAGCCAACGGCCAACAAAATCAATGACAACAAGCTGTCCTGAGAGGAAGACAAGGGACAGCAAGAGCTGTCCCAAAGGGAAGATGACAGTTTTGAACTGTTGTCCCAAGGAGAAGACAATAACAAGAAAGCATTACCCCAAGGGGAAGACAGAAATGAGAAAGAGCTGTCCCAAGAAGAAAAGGACATCAGCTACCACCTCTTGGTCAACCCCTTGGGCCCAGTGAACAAGCAACACTCTGACACTGCTGCC
The DNA here is from genome assembly GCA_013397055.1 of Pachycephala philippinensis. Classification (NCBI taxonomy): domain Eukaryota; kingdom Metazoa; phylum Chordata; class Aves; order Passeriformes; genus Pachycephala; species Pachycephala philippinensis. The sequence goes on from VWZT01009603.1 coordinate 263,933, forward strand.
CAGGAGGTGTCCGGCTGTCTCAGCACTTTGGGCCCTGGGGCAGCAGCAGAGGCAGTCATTGATGTGCCTAGTGTGGCTCCTGCCACAGTCAGTGCCACGGGCTCTGAGCCAGCGGGTGCTGCCCTGGCCAGAGCTGCCGAGGCACAAGAGGAGGCCATGGCAGCTTCTCCTGCCTTTGGTGAGCAGGTGAGAGCTGCAGGGGCAGAGAGCCAGGCAGCTGCCCTGCACAGCCCCTGCAGCCCAGCCAGCTCTTTGCCCAGCTGGCCAGAAGCCCATGGCCTCAGTGGGCAGCAGGTGGGGGCAGTGGCAGGGTCAGTCCTGCCAGTGCCAGAGACCGAGGACACGGCCTTGGCTAAGGAAGAGTGGAAAAACTCTCTCAACCAAGAGCTGGCCCAAGTTGACAGAGCCCAAGTCCTGTCTCAAGGGCAAGCTGACAGTGAGGAAGAACTGTCCCAAAGGAAAGACAAGAGAGACCAAGACCAGTTCCAGGTGAAAGGGGACAGAGACCAAAGCCTGAGCAGTCCTGCAGAAGAGCTGGATGGCTGTGGAGTCAGCCAAGCACTCTTGGTAATAACAGACAAGATTTGTTGGGAGTAACCCAGCACTGCTGGGAACAACCGGACATGACAAAGAAGAAATTGTGTCTGGACAAGGGGTCCATGAGGAGAGAGGACAGCACTTTTCAGGGTAGAAAATCCTTCTCCTAGTCCCTGGAAAGAAGCACAACACAGGACAGCAAAAGGGCAGCAATGAAGCCAAGAAGTGAGCATGGAGTGTAGGGCAGAATCAAGACCACCCAAGAGCCCTGACACCTCTGACCCATTTCCAGAAAGGTCTGGAAGAACAGACTGTGCATGACAAGAAATTTGCATAGAAAGCAAGCAACATGTCTTCAGGGCAGGGAAACCCCTCCATGCAAAGGACCGCCCTCAAGCCTGGGCAGTGCTCTCAGGACCCTGGAAATTCCATCACCTGGATCAAGGCTTGAACCAGGAATGAGACCACCATCAGTAGTATCGACGCTGGAATGAGGAATGAGATCCCCATCAGCAGGATCGACACTGGAACCAGGACTGTTGATTTCTTGTTCTCACTGTCATTTTTCTCTTTATTTCTCACTTACTTTCTCTCTCCCTCTCTTTTACTCATCTCTTTTTGTCTTCCTTTCTTTTCTCCCTACCCCTTTCTCCAACACCCCCATGCTGGTGTAGATAGGGTAGCTTAGGAACCTAGGAACTAGTAATACTTAGTGAGTTTTGCAGACCCTGTGACTTTTGTCATTCCTTTTGATCACAAACATTGACATATCTTGGGTGCTTCCTTCTCCTTGAGGGTGGATTCACAAGGGTATGGTTTCACCGTGGTCACAGTAATCAAAGTTCTGTCTCAAGCAGGTTTTCTTGGTGTGTTTTTGGGAATCTCCTGGATCAGTTTTTCCCATCTGGCTGGGAAAAGCCAGTTCACATCCTGCAAGCTGCATTCTGCCCTAAGGACAAGGGCTAAGTGGTTCTGGAATGGTTAAGCTGTGTTCACATCTGTGTTCTTCCGTGATGGATTTTCCATTCCCGTGACAAGTTCTTAATGCAAAAAAAAATTGCTTTTGTGCTGCTTCTGGGAGTTTTATTTTTCTTTCGTAGCTCAGGCTCTGCCATTCTATGCTAGTGGTTCTTTTTGTTTGTTTTTAATCTGTAGCCTGGCATGGCTAATAATGGCAGAATTGCACATAAATAAAATCCATGCAAAATGGAATGGGCTATTGGTTATGGCTGTATGAAACAGAGGTCTGTAAACAACAAGTTAACACAGAAACTCCTCATTGCAAAACTCCCTGTACCTTTTCAGATTTTTTTCAGAAGAAATTTGCTTTGACTCCTCTGATGGAAGGAGACATACACTAACTTGGGGGTCAGAAGAAGGGGAGGAGAGAACCCAGACCTAGGGAGTGCTAGTGAAAACTTGTTACATGAAATTATTCCTTATTTGCCTACACAGAAGCTTGAGGGAAGATGTGTAAAACAGTGCTGTCTACCCATGAGAATTTTAAGACTTTTGTGTCCCTGCCTAAACAGACAGATTTTTTCTGTAGTGATGCCACCTGCCTACATTTGTCTTTTCACCTTTGATATCTTCTTCCATGTAGTGCTTTTCTCCATGTTTGGCTGAATTTCACTTGCTGTTTCTCCTCTCTGGGGGTTTGATGAGTGACACTGACAATAAGTGGAGCTCAGCCAGTAAATGGGCAAGTGATTAACAAACTCTGAGTAAGGACACGATGAGCTGTACCACATCAAGAGTTTGTAATTCCACCCAGGAGATTTGAGATCAAGAAGAGAAGCTGAGAATGACTAGAATTAGGATCACCAGATGTGTTGCTAGTAACCCAAGGGAACACAGAGGATGCTGTTCCTTCCACTTGCCATTTCCTTTTCCTTTGCAAAACCAACAGATTCACCTTTGAGTATTGAACCATGAAGAAAATGCCACTGAAGTGCTACCATAGCTGTGATTTCTGTGTGATTATTTACTTAATGCATGAAAAAAGGAAGTTAAATTTATAATCCATATTCACCAGTCACTTTTCTAACCTAGGGTATAATTTCATCAAACTGTCCGACTCCCAATTGCCTCATTTGTGATAGAACTCCTAAGATCCTTCAATAACAAAGCACTTAGTCAAATGGATTTGTGTAATTATACACAGGCAGAAACAAAAGTTGTGTCCAGGGATTCAAAGAACAGGAGCAACACACTGAGCATGCCAAACCCTGTGACCCTTGTTATGGAACTCAACACTCTTCATGAGGAGGGAAACAAACAGCTCGCTCTCCTCCTCTCTCTCCTGCTGCTCTCTCAATTCCAGGCTTTCCTTAGCCAGACTCAGACTTGGGTATAACTAACAGGAGCCAGGCTTTACATTTTCATATAGGCTTAACACAGACACGAGCCCTGCCAAGAAAATAGGGTGAAATTCAGTCACTATTTAAGTTAGTGATGAAACTCCCACTGATTCCTCTAGATCACATTTTCTTCCCTGAACTCACTGCTTTATCCCAGTGATATGATTGAGAACAAAGTGAGCAGAATGTCAATGCCTGGTTTTCTAACCAGACAAACTTTGGCTGCCATAGCAGCTGCTTTTTACCTGGCCATCAAGCACAGGGCAGATATAGGAGTCAGCAGACTCAGGGGAAGTGACCTGTGTCTTATCCTTGTCCCCACTGGTGAGCAGACTCAGTGACCAGGCATGATTCAGCTCACAACCTTTCTGTCCCTTTCTTTACAGTCTATATTAAACAAAATATAAACCATACTGTAAAGCTGGAGTGCATTTGAAATTGGGCTATACAAGTTCACCCACCACTAATAAACCATTTGAAAGGGTGCCATTTCTCCTCAGCACTTGACTGTACATTTATCCAGAAAATAAATGCACTAATCTCAGGTCAGTTAGAACAAAAATTGCCCTTTCAGAAAGCATATCTCACACTGAACTGTCATTCACAGTTTGTATTTAAAAGCAAGGAACCTTGCTTTTATGCGGCTGCCTGGACAGAGAGCATATTTAAATGGATCATGAGGGTATTTTCTCATAAAACATCTGACTGAAATACTAGTGGGGGGATTTTGAGGAACTGGATGTTGAAGCTGCTCCTGTGACCATGCAAGAGAATTTTCTCCAATGTACTGAAACATTTAGCAGTGTGATGACAACATCACATATTTCCCTGTTATACCTTTCCTTTGGCATCTGATTTTGACCACAGAGACTCTATACAGATCCAAAGATGGAACCTGTGCCTGACTCATTAGCACAGCCATTTTCATGTTCTGATATAGTCTCCCATTTCTTATGGCAGCTGGGTGGCTGCCACTAACAAGCAGTTGCTTATGAAAATCATTTTCCACATGTTCTTAAAATAGAAAAAGCAAAATATGCGCTGGCAGAGTTTTAATTTCAGACATTTAAATCTCAGGGCAATGCTGCGGCTTAGTGAACAAGACAAGGCACATCTGTAATATACCACAGCCCACACTCTGTCCCACTGGCAATTCATTTTCTACCATGATGCCTTTTCCATTCCAGTTAGTGGTGTGAACAAACAGGAAAAGGGCATCAAGTTATTTACTGGATGTGACTCAGAAAGCAGAATCAAATTTCACAGCCAAGGAAGGACAAATGGTAAGCTGATAAGGAACAATTTTCTTGGGACTTTGTGGTGACTGATGGTTTCTTCCAGACCTGTCCCTCCTCTGGTCTCACAGATCCATTTATTCCATCTGATTTACCTTACTCTTTTCACTTCTTACCTTGTCTCTTCAATTTGCACTAAATTCAGGCCTGTGAGATGTATTACAGCAGCTGATTCCTTTGTTACTTTTCACTCGAATGGAGAGACCAATGCTGAGCACAGAGGGGCATAAGGAGAGAGGTGCTGCTGTGCACACACTGTCAGAGCCTGCTACAGCCGAGACAAATCATTTCCCCATAAAATAAACCCTTCTTATTCCATCACCACCCAAAACAGGTAAAAGTCAGGAATAATACAGAACATCCATTCAGAACGGTTAAAGATTTCCCAGGCCTCTTCCTGGCACAGTCTCAATAACTCAGCTTGTTAACTTGTTGGACACAAGAAGATTGGTTATTCCTTAGGCACAAGAATAATAAATATTATTACTAATAATTAATGTTTGTAAAGCTTTTTTGCAAAAAGATAGTTGCTATAGAAACATTAAGCTGTTCGTATATATACAATCGTTATTGCAATTTATTTAATTTGAAAATAAGAAAATCTATACATGGCAGAGGTTAATTTTACAAGTGTTTGTTGTTTTGTTGATTTTTTTTTTTATAAAAGACACCTGAAAGTATTTTATTTACTTATTAACTTACAGATAGCAGGTTACATTTGGGACTGAGTTATTTCAGTCTCATACGAGTATTAAATCAACCTGGATTTGCAGCAGAATATGGCTGGAGCAGCACAAAGCGAATCACAGCCATAATTCGTACAGTTCCTTAGGGAATCCTTGTTGCATTTCAAGGCCGTTAGCAAAGCACAGGTGTAGGGAATATTAAATGCTTTGCTGGTCATTATTTCTATCCACCAGCCTGTTAACAGGTAATTTTGGTGGGAAAATTCATTCTGGAAAATCTTCAGAAGAGGTTTCTATATCTTTGTCTGTGTTCAAGAAATGGGTTTGCACTTTGAAGTACAGCAACATCTGAAAACAAAAGTATCTATGGATGGGTGCTTCATTCCGTCCTCCACCTCCATATTTGAAACAAGAGTGACACACCAGCAGAAAATAAATTCTCTGGTGGAGTGGGCTGTTGCTTTTGGGAAATGATGAATGTGGTGAGCCATGACTGAAAATACTACACTGAAAGAATTAAAATGCATCAAAGACAAGATTTTGTCTATTTCCCCTACCACTACTTCCAGGACAAGAAATTAAATCTTAGTAAGCTTCTTAGGTATTCCAAAGTTCTAATATTTAATTTTGTTTTCCCTGTTTTATTTTGGTTTCAATACTTTATTTTAATTCACAAAACAAAAAAAAAAGTCTGAAGCTATCTAAACCCATCTCAAGGTCATCTCTAACACTGTTATCACAATTCACAGAGGCTTTGGAAAGACTTCTTTTCGGGCTGAACAAATCATAATTTGTCATCACAAGTTTTAGAGCCATCTGTTTGAAGAAGCATTAAATCTACACTATTTTTATCCAGCAACTACAGCATCTATTTTTATTTTGTTATGTTTTACAGGAACTCTATTGTTAGCTTTTTCAAAGCCTTCTCAAGAGGTTTAAACTTCGGATGACTTTTTATTTTTAACTTTCTGAATTGCTACCTGTTCTTAATTTACCTGCATTTCTCTGTTATGGGATGGCTCAATATGTTCAGACTGTCAGATTTCCTTATATCTTAGAGATGACCTGTTTCCATTTGATACATATTTATGACTGTATTTACATATAATGTTTGAAATGAAAATTTAGAATCCAAAATTATATTTCTCTTTCACCTCACAGTGTGCCAGCAGACGCAATGATGGATTAGTACATATTCCAGTATATCCCAGTTTGTTTTGACCCTATGGGTCCACACTAAGAAACAAGGAATCTACATCAGCCTTCCACAAACCAAATTTTTATTTTTTCATGACGTAAACATCAGAAGGGACAATTTCTTTTAAAGAAGCAGATATCTGAACCAAACGCTAGAGCTGGTTTGGTATGTTGGAGAGAAGAAAGAGAGTCTACCCTGGAGAAAAGGAGGGAAAAAAGGTAACAGGAAATATAAGCAAATAAATATATCCCAAATTAATTCAGCAGGTGTTGCAAGAATTAAGTCTGAAGTATATGAAATATATTACTTACAAGTACTCCTTTCTATTCCTTTCCTATTTTAATTTGACTGGATAAAAACTGTCTTAAGACTGATGATATGTCAAGAATGCTACAGGGTACTGGCCCTGAAAACCAGAAAGCAGCTAAGTATAAAACTCTGGGACTTCTAGTGCATTCCAGGTTTTTAAACAAAATCATAAATAAAAATATGTGGAATAGATCAACCAGTAAATTAGCACAGAGTGGGGCAGCTGGGTATAAAGCCAATAACAGTTCTGACCTTGATTTCACAGGGACCAATAGCTCACCTTGGAGTACAAATATTTCAGACAGTAATTTTTGAGAAAAATGGATGAATTTAAATGAAAAACTCCTGTTTGAATTCCAGCTCAGCCAAAATAGACTTATGATTTGATGAAATAATTCAGATTTGAATTTTAACATTTTTCTTTCTGGACGTTTACAAATGTACAAAGGGTGATATAAATGGTGTAAGGGTTGCTGGCCTGGGATTTTACTGATTAAATAGTAGATCTGAATTCTTTTAGTGGACTGCTCATCTGTGCAGGGCCAAGAGCTGGACTCGATGATCCTTGTGGGTCCCTTCCAACTGAGAATATTCTGTGATTCTGTGAAACCACGTCTAAAAGAAGCAATTATTTTTGTTTAGGCTAAACATGAAATTAAGTAAAAAAAGATCCCCCCAAGAGATGGGCTGGGTGGTCATTTCCTTTTTCAGGCCAGTGGCTAAATTCCTGGTAAAGAATTCTTCTCAGCAGGGTGACATTGAGGCAGTTCAGCCTCAGTTTCTGGACACCAGCTTGGGCCAGTGTCTACAGAGAAATGTGCAGACACAGCCACTCACCTGGCATGGGAAAATCTACCGAGGACCCAAAAAGTGGCTGAAACTTTCTTCTGGTCCAGTGCTCCACTGGCCTCTCTTTCCTGACCTGATATAAGCAATAAGGAATAATCTATATGAGGTTGGCTGGACCAGGATTAGAGTTTCTGTGTTAAAAACAAGAACTGGTTTATTTATGCAAAATGGATTAGAGTCCTGTGTGTTATGTTCTATATTCAGCCAACAACCATGTTTTGGATGTATAATACATATTTATGTGAGTAGTACAAATCTAATAAACTCTTCCTTTCCTTCTCATTATTAGCCACCTTTTTATCACCCTTTTTAATCAAGGCTCTCAGAACATAGAAGGAAAGAGCTCTGTTATTTTGTTTCCATTTGTTTTATTTTCCAATAAAAGGTAAATTGCTGTTTTCCTCTTCTTGTTAAAGGTTCATTTCTTTGGATGGTTTTCTGGATTTAATTTGCCATTGCATTGCTGTCAAATGTTTTGCTATTAAAATAAGTAAAAGAAGAAAAAGACCAATAGATAGAAACATCCTGTGTTGTCTACCTTGCTATAATTTGCCATCCACAAGAATAGAAACAAAATAAAAGTCTGTAGTTTGGCTATGAACGAAAAAACCACAAAACACTCCAAAGTCTCACCTGATTTATTATTCTGTTCATAAAAGCACTATTGATAGAAGGTACGACTACCCAGAGCAAACGTCCTGTCACCATCTCATTTGCAAAGCTCTGCTGGATAATGTCTTAGAAAAGAAGAGAGAGGAAATAATGACAACTTTCACTTCAAGTATTAAAGACAGGTTTGGAATTTTTTTGCTCTTAAGAGTTCAGACTCCCATCTTCTACAAAGCAAATAATGCAAAACTCCAAGAAGCACAAGGTTAGATCAGAGCCCTGCTCTTCTATATCCTGGGCAAACATAAATTAAGCTTTAGAAGTCTTAACTCTGCACCGCTGCGTGGAGGCAAAACCAGAAGGGTAGGAATAGGAAAAGATCACAAAGCAGATCAGGAATAAAGAGCCCAGGTGCTAAATCCGTGTATGAGCTCAGGCACAGCAATGCCAAACCTCACATGCTGTGTGACAGCAGCCAGGACTAGACCTTAAGGAGCTTGAGGAAGGGTTTTGTGACAGCTGAGTTGCTCCAAGATAACATGGAGGGAATGTTAATCTTTAGTCCTGGACACTAAGGAGGATTGGATCCTTTCTACTGCTGTTTCCTGAGCTTTTATTTCGACCTGTGATTCTCACCCTGTGTATTAGAGGGTCTCATCCTACAGTCTGACAAAGCCTCCCTTTTGATATTATACCCTGTCACCATTTTTTAATTGCAGTTTGGAGGAAAAATTCTTGTCTCTCTCTTTAACAGCAAAAAGTAGCTTTTTCATCACAAAGGTATCTTTCCAACATTGAAAGCAGTAAGGGAAAAACTTAACTGAAAAAGCCCCTGACCGGCAAATTCTTAAGTGCCAGCTACATACCAGCTTTATTCATGCAACTATCATCCTGCTAAGCACTGTGCAATTTTATGTCTTTCTCCTCACCTTCTGCAGGCCCATGTTAAATCCGTTCTGTGTGCCAAGAAAGCCTCTTGGGATGACTCAAAATGTCTCAAAGAGGATGGATGGCAGGTTTTACCTCATGGCTCAGCTCACTCTAAACACAAACATGGACATTGGCAAAGGAGGTATCTGGGCCACGACCACCTGTGGCTACCCTTTGACAGCCCTGTCTCCCAAACACCTGCCTCACTGTCACTGCTCAAAGGCTGTTGAAGGGGAAATTCTAATTTTAACTGCTCAGGAGTGGTTACATGCTGTCCCAGCATTTCTTATTTGAGTAATGCCATCTCTAACTTGAAATAGGAAACACCTGAGGTGTCCCTTATAAGGCTGGCTATGGTGACAAGTGACATGAGGGATGTTTGTGGCAAAGGCGGATGTCAGGAGTGAACACAAAGGCTACCTTTTGGGCATCAGCCATCCCAAATCAGAGGCTTTGTGGATAAAGGGAAGACTCGAGCACAGCAAACCACTGCAGAGGTGAGGACGTCCTTTTACCTCACATAGACTCATGAAATTCAGCATTCTTGCATTCATGCTTGAGTGAGTAGGGACAGAACAAGCAGAGAGCTAAAGTCTGCAGGCTCAGGGAATAAAGTATGTAGCTTTATGTTCTCCTTGTTTTCTTACAATTTTCTCTTTCCCTGAACTGAAACACAAATCTTTCTTCTCTCCTGAAGGGGGGCAGCCCTGCAAGGGGCAGGAAATGCAGGAGGTACATTTTAGGGAGAGGTTACAGAATCAGCAGCAATTTTAACAGTCTGACATGGACCAAACCTCCCGCTGAGCAGCTCTGGCCAGGGAATATAAAGGAGTTTTTGAAGGCAGAGTGAGTGCATGGCTATCAAACGAGATCATAAAGACAATGCAGAGAGCCAATATGAGCCAGGATGAGGGTTCAGAACTGGGTAAGAAACAAAGAAACCTCAGTCAATAAAGCACGAATGCTGGAGTAGCATGCACCCTCAGGGTTATATTTTAGGAAAAAGCAATTGCAGAGACTGAAGAGAAAATAAACTCTGATTTCTAAACGCTCACAGATAGCTGATAGCTTGGAGTTTTAGCAGTTGCTTCCATTACAGCCATCTCATGCAAATACTGCAGGTGAATCATTATCATAATCGCCCAGTTTGGAATACAATCATCTGTGTTTTGTTCCATGTGAGAAATATTAATTCTGTTTGCCTGCCTCTCCCAGTGGTGCCGGATGAAAAACTCCACACTATTTTCTTTATGTGTGACAATAAAATCAATTGGATTCCACAATTGTTCAGAAACAAGGAACTTAAATATTTTAAGAGAAGTTGGTCTAAAATAAGGCCAGGAAAACAATTCTCTCCAACTGTAATTTCCTGCCTGACTGCACAACAATTTTCTACAAACTATCTTCTTCTGTAGATTCAGCTGGAATTCAGCCAGGATGGATTCTATTATAAAAACACTTACATCCATCTTTAAAAGACTTGACATCAACCCTATTCACACAACTCTTGTCCATATGGATCAGGCAGGTTGGATGGATTCTAGGGAGCATCTTGTGTTCCCCTAAACGAGGGGAACATGGAAGAAAAACTGACCCTGGGAGATGTAGAACTGACAAAACAAACAGGCAAAACAAACCAGCAGAAATATGTCTCTCCATTTAGATTCTTGCCTAATCCCACGGCTTGGAATCTTTCATGGAAGTAGTTCTCCATCTTAATTATTTCTCCCATGATAAATTTCAGCCTTTTGCTACTTTTCCAGTTTTCAATCTCTTTTTTTTTTTTTTTCTTGGGAAACCTTAAGAGATGAGGCTTTGAGCACTGCAGTCTCCCTCCTAAAAAAAAAGAAAAAAAAGAAAAAAAAAAGAAAAGTATATTGATTTAGTAGCTCTTTTTTCTTTCTTTTCTTTTTCCCACTAGGAATCTTGACAGGACAGATCAATCGGGCCTACTTAAAACCTTTTTATTTCTAACCATATTATTTTCTGTTCAACTTAACAGAGACAGGTCTCTGGGCTACAATCTAAAAGCATCAATATGCATTTCTGAGTTACACAGGTGAAAAAAGCATCATTTTTCTTAAATGAGACATATTCTCTGTCACAGTGTCTAAAAAATTACATAGTTCAAGCTGCTTCTTCTAAATTATTGAATAGACACCAAGCAGTAAAGTTGTACAGTGGGGAAGTCTTTTCAGCTGTGTTTGTGAAACAGTTCATTGAATTTTACATAAATGTAACTTCTGCAAAAGAATATTGACAAGAAAATATGAGATAGTTTTGAACACAAACTTCCTCCATCTGGACGTATTGTGAAGAAACAGAGGTGAAAAGCACCGAGGAAAATTTGTTTCCATGTGCATTTGCCAATGATTAGAATTGGTTAAAGTTTACTAAGTGCTTAGTAGGTCAAAGATTAGTACAGTCTTAAGGGCATATATATGAATATACATGATTTTTTTTTTTTAGAAAACAAAAATATATACACAGAAAACAAATATGTTCATATATTCATATACATATAAAAGAAGAAAATGTATTTATTTCTCCTTGTGGACACTGACACAATCTGTCTGGTTTTTTATTGCACATTTTTCTATGTTGCTTGGATTTTGAGGTTTTTTTGGTTGGTTGGTGTTTTTTGGTGGGTTTTTTTGGTTGGTTGGTTTGGTTTGGTTTTTTTGAAATAGCTTTCCACGCTTTCTAGGTGGAGTTATAAAAATACAATTTCTCCTCTGTTTGAATTAAGATGTCCTGGAAGGTGTAAGCAAACACCCTTTTATTCAGTAACTGCCCGTCCAGTTCCTTCTTTGCATATGGAAATGTCCACATAAGCACCAAGCACTAAAAACCACAGCTGGAAATCCATAAAAGATTGGAGGGAAAACCAGGAAGGGCAAAGCAGTCAGAGGATGAAAGTCACAAGGAAAAGGCAGCGTTGCATGTAAAAAGAAAGTACAGGGGAATGATGTTGTGCTGATCTGAACAGCGGCTGCAAATGAGAGAACAGGTGACACAACAGTGTGAAGCCTTAATGTTTCGGTGTCATTATAGGACAGAGGCCAAAAAAGCAGCATTTTCTCGTTTTTTAAATGCAAACTGTTCCAAATATTTGCTTTTATCACAATGGAACACAGGGAAGGAGGCAAAGCGAAATAGCTGAGACTTGTTTCTAGATATAAATCAATACATTTGTCAAATAAGTATAAGTCAATATACTTGTGAATAAGCATAAGTAAAAATTGTTCATAGATATTTTAAAAAGTTACACATATATCTGCATGGTAAAACATAAAATAAACCCCCCTTTTCTAACTGCTGTTACAATGGTTGCACATACAATTCAAGTACTTCCACATTCAAATAAGCAGTTAAGCCTGGGCTTCAAGAAAGCATTTAATGATTCACAGGGCAACCTCCAGTTGGAATATGTTTCTTACACATCACGTTCTTAAAGAACAAAAAAAGGAAAAATGAGTGACCATTTCAGGCAAGCCTTTTCTATGCACATGCAAGACTTCAAGAATTTAAATTAAGTGCACATTTTTTTGCTTAGGAAAACCGTTGTTGTTTCTTTTTCTTGTGAGCAAAAACAAGATTAACAAGTTAATAATTACTAGATCTACAATATAATCTTTGATTGACAGTCTAGTCCAATGATTTCCTTGAAAAGTGTTCCATGATGAGAATTTCCATAGGAAACTAAAATAGCCTGCAGCACTTCCCTACCTGCAGCATAAGCAGTAAATACAGTTATACCACTTCTGGAAGAAAAATTCTCAGTTTGGCAGGTAGTGAAGTTAGAAGATAGAAAGTTAAAATTCTGTTTAGATAAACAGACAACCAACAAGAAATACTGGAAATAATAGTGGCAGTGGCAATTCCTGAAAAGCCTCAATTAAAAGTATTTTAATCACTTCTTCTTTTAAATTGCAATTGCTTTAATGTGTTTTTGTGTTGTTTTCAAGATGCTGTGAGCTAAAGCTAATTGGAAGGCTCCATAAAAGGGGGAAGTTTTGGAAGGATACTCTTGAAAAGAGGCCACTCGAATGAAGAGAAAATAAATGCTTTCAAAATTAAACTGATATATGAAACACCAGACAAATGGATACAGCTTCCTGTTTTCCCATTCAGCCCCGTGCACTTGCTGGGTGCCTGTCAGCAGCCTTTACTGGAGATGACTCCCAGAACAAAACAGCTCATAATGTTATGAAAATAGGGGCTCTTTCATGTGCCTTAATGCTGACAATCAAAATCAGCAATGCTGAAAACCTTAAAAACCAAAGGATCGCATGGACTTCTTTTATCTAAATCCAATTTTGGGGACTCATGTTGCTTTGAAACTCTTTTTCTTTCTCGCCTTTGCGTCCCAAAGACCTCCCAAATCATGGGGAAAATTGCACACACTTACCCCACAACTGCTTTCTGAGGATAATCCTATTGAAATATGAGAGTTGCTTGAAACCTGTGGTGATGGTTTACAGGCTGGTGAGGGATGGTGTGAGCTGAACTCCTTCACAGCTGAACTCCTCCATGTCTCCCTGGCTGGAAGGATATAAGGCCCTCACTATAGAAAATCTCCATCTGAAAGACAAGCTTTGTGCTGCTTGGCTTTCACTTCCAGCCACCTCTCCTATGTTCTCCCAGCGTGGAGGTCCATCTTTCCCTCCTCTCATGGTAGCTGTGACTGGTAGAAAGTGATGCAGAGGGAAGAATGGGAAACCACAGTCCCTGACTTCGCAGAACTGTGCTGTTTGTCTGTTTATTGCCCTGTGACATTCTGCTAATGCCACTCTATTCACGTCATTCTAAAAGTCAAAATAAGATTTCTTTAAAAGTCAATAGCTAGATGCTTTTGACTTCCTTTTACTTCTTTTTTATTTTATTTTACTTGGGGATTGTTTCTCATTGCTACTGAAACCAGCAGCAGATTAAAGACAGAATGAGGACTGGCGCTCCTAAAACACAAAGCTATATAAGGCATAGAGCATCTGCTTGAGTCAAAACCTGAAGCTGTGTAATTTTTCTCACAAGGCAGTAAGATGCCAAAACCACTCATATCAAAGCTATATTTTGGTCAAACAGAACAAGCATATACCATTTATCAGGAGTTGAGCCTAGTAAATTATTTGTCACTCTCTCCACTGCTCCCCAAGCACTGTCAACTTTCCATACTTTGCTTTAAAAACCTTTCCTTTCTTAAATGATGTTTGAAAGGGTGGTAAAGGCAGCTTTTTCTTTTTGATATATAATTGTATATTACTAATATTTGGTGCATTATCCCAAGCAGTTGAAAAAGTACAGAATCCCAATGCTTGCAGGACCAGTAGCAGGGAAAACAGAGGAAAAAAAAGAGCTGTTAACTGCTGTTGTGAAAGGATAATTTATGTTCTACTTCAAGAATAGATGATAGCTGCATGCAGCAGACACACACCTAAGCTGTATAGAGTGTGAAAGTTTGCATATTTGTTCGATCTCACCGTGGAAACTGAAGTTACATCACCCATATTCCAGAAAAGTATTCGTATTACTGAGTTATTTTTACATCACTCTCATTTGGTCTCATCCCAGCCTGTGCTAAGGGATCATTTCAGCACGGTTTTGGTGAAATCAGTACGCTCAAAAACATTTAGGTTTTTGTGACTGACATTTTCAGGAGAGAAAAAGTCCTTTTATAAAAAAGCTCCTCAGCTGGAGGACAAGCAGAGTCAGAAGAGCTGTTGCTTTCAAGGCTCCAAACTGCACGATATTGAAAATCTCCTACTTGAATCAAGTAAAACCTGTACCGACTCCAGCTGCAACACCTGCTATTAAAGGACAGCCTCACTGAAGATGGAAAGTCTATTTCTGGGGAGATTACACACAATACGGGGTTCTCTGAGGTCATTAAGGATGTTTCTTTGATGAGTGTTACTTCCAAGTTACAACTTGGGTTTCTTCAAACCATGGTCGAAATAGCATTAACAGTGAATTTGGGGGAAATCCTCCAGCTATACAATAAAGAATGTAATAAAACATATCTAAAAACTAGGAGTGAATGGTCTCCCCTGTGATGACACTGAGGGATCATTTTTATTGGAAATCACAGCAGCAATTTAAAATGGATTACATTTTTTTTTGAGAAGGGTGAATCATAGCCAATTTCACTCTTCCATCTACAAGTCCTTGTGATTCATCCTGCCCTAACTTAAAAAGCACGATATGTCTGTTTCTGAGCTAGTCAGTCAGCCTTCCTTTGTGATCAAAAGAGAAATATATGTATTTTCAGAGCACAGTCCATCTGACCTATTTTAGATGTTCACTTCTGATGGAGATGAATCAAACCCCAGCTTCCATTAACCACCCTGACTGTCAGAGCTCTGTTGCCTGTAACAGGAACACGAGAGAATTGCTGTGATGTTGATACTCACCAATAAGATGAAGCCAAATACGTAACTTAAGTTTGGAGAAGAATCGCTGTGAACTCCCAGTGATCTGTAAAGCAGGTCCTAAGTTAGTCCAAAATGATGCATCAATCTAACACCCTGCCAGGAGTGCTCTCCAAGGATTTTAGGTTCTTGTACACTGAACTGTAAAGAATTACTTGTAAAACCATAACACTCTGAATGAGAAAGGAAACAAGGATATTTTTTACTCTCCTCATTCTTCTTGATTTAACATCATGAAGATTAAGGGAATTGACAAGACTTTTTGCTTTTTCTTTACTCCTTCTCCTTGCATCACGATTTGCAGAGGAAGGAAATGTCCAAAAGGGAGATGTGCTGTGCTTTGATTAAGTTCACCGTGCAAATAATTGAGGAATTAAATCCGTATGTTGTCACTAAGTCATCTAGTGACCCCTCCCAGAGGGAAGGCTTAACCAAAGTTGGTTTGGTAACACCAGGACAATAAGCAGAGAACCTGCCATTTGAAAGAATTGTGTAAATTCTTACTGTCTGTATTGAAGGTGACAGGAATGTTTTAGTCAGATGTAACACAAGTTTCAGCCACAATTGGTATTTGTCTGTATTTATACTGAATGAAAAATTGATGCAAAGTCGCAGTTTCTCTACACAAGTGTAAACTACAATGTACATGGGTGAGTGAGAAAATTTAATTATGTCTAAGGGTTAGGTCAATATTATTGAGAAAGTAAAATTTGTTTTATTGTCCAGTTTTAAAATACTTCCTTGTTGCATGGTGTGCATGCTTGAAGGTGACAGGAATATTGTCCTCAGAAATAATTAGAGCAAAAAAACAAGCAATCTCTAAGGACCTGTCAGCAATTAACTAGGTGATCATATCACAGTGGCAACGCACCCCTAATTTGGACTACTTCCATCCTAATAGGGCAACCAAGGGATTTAAGTGTCAGATAAAAAACTAACAAGGGAGTATGATCAAGAAGGTTGTTAGGTGTATTTTTTTTTTCCAAGACACATAGCACAATTAACAATGTTAAAAACATTAGTTCTGCACAGGACCTGCATCTTCAAAAGCAAATTAGAGAAGAGTTAAAATGAAATTTCAATGAGGACAACTTCAGACATCAGGGCCCATAAGGGTGAGAAATAATGAGTTGTTTATGAGGAGGAGAAAAGTACTAAAAACACTTGTAGGCTTATGGGTAATCGAAAGACCTAAAGAATGTAAAGTGTGATGCTACACAAAGTGATTGAGCCAGAGGCATGACTGTGACTGCAGCAAGCGCATAAATGGATGGAATCAGACTGTAAACATTCTCAGAGCAATAGAAAATCTTTTAGTGAGGGAATCAAATGGATTATTAACTTAAATACTGAAGTCCCTCATGCAGTGATACTGTCCAATTTAAGCACATAATAGTAAAGAAATCAGAAAACTGTGGTAAATAAACAGAAGAGCTGATCTGACTAGAGTGGAGGGGTTGTTTTGACAGCAGTTGGAGCAGTGACCAAGGTTAGTACTCGCAGTGGAGGAGTTGCTTCTCAGCTATGAATTTCTACCCCAAAATAAGTAACTAGTTCATAGACATAAATTTCAGGCAGAATAACAGTGCTCACTCTTTAAGTAGTAAAAAGCTCCTGTTCAACCAATGTAAATGTTTTCAACACCAAAACTTAATCTGGACTGAGGGTTCACTTGAGGGTTTGACTCCACAGGAGGTGGTTACTGAGGCTTGATTTGTTTGTTATCCACAGTTCTCCTTTCCATGAAAAGTCACAGGCTGCATCTGCAGACACCGAACCGGTGTTGCTGAAGGGAACATAAGGACATTGCTGATTACCCCCAAAATCCCATCTCTCCTTGCAAGGACACTGGTATTCATCTTGCCCATCACCAGGCTTTTCTGTGGGGCTGGTCACCCGACTTTCCCTTTGTATTCAAGAGACAAAAATACACATCTCCAGGGTGCATTTCACCTGAGAAAATCCTGATATCTGGTACTAGCAGGGTCTGTTTCCTTCCACTGCAGAACTGTATAGACTTGCCCACATGGAGCCTTCCTCTTGTGTAGAAACTGCCTTTTGCTGTAGCAGTGACCAGTGTCAAAAGGAACAGAACAGTCCATGGGGCTCCCAGGAGCACTCCCAGCCACAGGGGCAGGGAGGATTTACAGGCAGCCCAAACTCGGGGTGAAGTTACATTGCTGACAAATGTGTTGTGGATACATGTTCCTCATAGGACATTCTATCAGCCCTGGGAGCAGGGGAAGAAGAGAGGTTGGACTTTGGTGATTCCCATTGAATTTGCATTTCTTTGCCATGTTAAAGCATTGCATAGCCATTCTGAAATTGGTCTGATAAAGCTACTGTATGATGTTCATAAACAAAATTGACTTCAAGATTGATTTTTTTATAACACTTTCTTGTTGGGAATTGGGACCTGATGGTAATATACCTCCTTGATCTTTTGTGTGCTAGTGGATGGGGGGAAAAAAAAGAGCATATTTCTCTTCAGCTGGTCATTTTAGTTCTATCAAGTGACGCTTTCAGGTTCATCAGATAATGTCCACATGCTCTCTCCATTGTACTTCCTTTATTTACCTGAAGTCCAAACTCTCTCTTGCAGTAGATCTTGCTTTTTCTTCCATCCATAGTGATTAATTTTTCTTCTAATAAAAATAAATAACCATGGCCTTTTTTTCCAGAAGTAAAAATAACTAACTAAATAAAATGAAGACAGGAAACAGTAGAAGCAAAATAATCACAAAAGCCAAGTGTCTCCTGTCTTGCTGAAAGGGAGGGAGGAAGAGTGTTCTTTAAGCCAAACATCATGATACTCAGTTACATTCAAGCTGTGAGGCAAATGTTCCCTGATGAGCAATTAGCAAAAAATCTGAGGCTTGAAATCTTAAATCGTACTTGTCTCTGATCTACAGGGTTGAGAAGTATGTCAGGGCATCAGAAGCTGCAGACAACACCTTAATGAGATCTCCTGGTTAGCTGTAAAACTTCTTTGAAGAGAGAGTTTGATCCCAGGGTGTGCTGGAAGCCTCTGGGGCAGGCTTCATTCCCATTAAGCCAGCACTCCTCAAGGGTCTTCAACCCTCTTCACAGGCACAGAAAAGTGGCTGATGAAAAGGTCCTTCCTTTACCCATGATGGGAGCAAATGCAATGATGACATTTCTGTCAGATTTCTGTCTAATGTGTTCTGTGAAACTCAAGCAATGAGACTCTCTTGCTCATTCTGGGCAATCCACACTGGGGACCAACAGAATTCGTCATCAGCAAAAATTCCTTATTAACTTCAGTATTCCTTTGAGCAAGGATCCTAAGGCCATTATTTCTCATCTGAGGTGCTTCCTATCCTCTTTGCAATGATTTTTGTTATGTGTAGATTGCACAGCAAATAATACAAAGACTCCTGGGGTTATACAGTTTGAGAACCTAATGAATGGAAAGAAAAAGTTGAAGAATATAACTATACTGCAGCATCCAAAAACTAGTACAGAACCTTGCTTTAAAAAAAAAGAAAAAAAAGAAAAAGAAAAGAAAAAAGAAAAGAAAAGAAAAGAAAAGAAAAGAAAAGAAAAGAAAAGAAAAGAAAAGAAAAGAAAAGAAAAGAAAAGAAAAGAAAAGAAAAGAAAAGAAAAGAAAAGAAAAGAAAAAAGAAAAAAGAAAAGGAAAAAAAAAAGAAAAAGAGAGTTGATTGGGTCACTGCAGAGATACCAAGAAGACATTAACCCAAGCAAGTGATGAGTTAACTGCTTGAAATTAATGGAATAATTTCTAGCTAATCATGCCTTTCTGAAAGAAAATAACCAAGCAATAAGAAGAAAATACCCAAATGAAATCATCAAGCTAGATATAAAAGAGGGAAATTAGAATTAGAATTAAGAGATTCAGGGAAAATTAAAGGATGATTCAAAGCTGACCTAGGTATACGCACTGTCTTTATGCCAGCACTGAATTGGTTTTAAAGAGCTGTAAACTCAATCATGTATTTAGAAAACAGAGCTGCTTGTGCAACAGCTGCCTTCCAAAAATGTGTTCCAAGGACTTACAGAGCTAGAGCTAAATAAATTCACAGGCTGCACAAATTGGTTGAATTTTGAACTCTAGTTGATGTCTCATGTCATTTGGATTTCTTAGAGATAGAAAAACTGAAAATATATAGACCAAGGTGCCACAGGAGTGTTTCTACACACTACAGTTTAGGATGAGATCTCAAAGCAGCTCAGCCACCAGACAGCAACTAGAAATTAGGCACAGAAAAAGAAGTGAAATTATTCAGCCTCCGTTTTATGTAAACCTCACATCTGTTTCGTTTTTTAGGGAAGAAAAAACAGTCCATGAATCAATGTTACCCTGATTTAAAAGTACAACTTCCATTGATTGCAGAATACAAATATCTGTATTGATTATTCTACCTCCCAATCCTCCTTGCATTTCAAATCTTTCCTGTCTCTATGTACCTTTCAAACCTGAATACATCTTGCCTAATTAGTTGGTCAGAGAAGTAAGTTGCATCTGATCAAAATTTTATCTTTCTTCTTCTGTGCTATTTCCCTTTGACCAGACATCTAAATTCTGTCCCAGTCTGACGGAGGGAACAGGAGACAACTGCCAGGTTGGGGACCAGGAGAAATCTGATGTTTCAAATCATCTTCAAGAAACTTCAATGCAGGTATAAATTGGGGTGAGTTTTTTTTCTTCAAAGAAAGTGGAAATCAGGGAGAAAAAAATTCTGTAAATTTAAAACATAACTCTGAGATGCTATAAAGTAGAATATAATATAATATCTACACATACCAGAAATGTGGTAGACTGACACAGTTGTAGACTGGACAAAAGTCATAGAATCATTGAATGATTTCAGTTGGAAGGGACCTTAAAGGTCATGTAGTTCCAACTAGATGATGAGAGTGAGAAGGTACATTTAAAATTTTTAACATTAAACAACAGTTTAAAGCCATTATCACTTGCCCTGTCACTCCATGACCTTGTCTAAAGTCCCTCTCCAGCTCTCTTGGAGCCCCTTTAGGCACTGGAAGGTGTCAGAATGTCCCCTTGGAGCCTTCTCCAGGTGAACACCCCCAGCTCTCCCAGCCTGTCTCCATAGCAGAGGGGCTCCAGCCTTCTGAGCATCTTCATGGCCTCCTCTGGACTGGCTCCGACAGCTCCGCATCTTCTTTATGTTGGGAACCCCAGATCTGGACACAGCTCTGCAGGTGGGACCTCACCAGAGCAGAGCAGAGGGGCAGAATCCCCTCCCTCTGCCTGCCCACCCTGCTTTGGATGCAGCCCAGGGCATGGTTGGTTTCTGGGCTGCCTGTGCACTTTACTGGGTCATGTTGAGCTTCTTGTCAACCGATTTCCATCAAATGTCAATCATTCTGATTTAAGTGGTACCTTGCAAGTTATTCATTACATTGTTTTGCTTATACTCAATAAATTATAGCAGCTAATTAAGTCATCAATTTTAGCATTGCTACCTGTCACTTGTTGCCCTCGGGGTCCTGAGAGGGAAATGTTCTGTTATTTGGGGCAAGTAGAGAGTGCAAGGGGGAAGATGTGGAGAAACAGCACGTCCATGTTTTGGTTCAGCAGCAGTTTATGGGTACTATAAAAGAAAACTGAATGCTGCATTCAATCTCTCCTCTATCTTTTCTCTTTAGCAGTTAGTCTCTTCTTTCATTGTTTAGACAGATCATTCTGAAAAACACTGGAAATGGAAACTGGGTATAAAACTCTTTTTACAATTTTTTCATGAGAGAAAAATGCCATCCTGTTTTACAGAGTTTTCATGGGCAAAACGTTCTTGCAGGAAGCAAATATGATTTTTCAGTTTAAGAAGACCCTGGTGAAACAATGCCATCTGCATCAGCTCCACTCAGGACATGAGATCAGGATTAATGTCTGCCTTAGGTAAGAAAGGGGCTGTATCTGGGCACAAATATTGCGGATTCCAAGTCCAAAACAGGGACTTTCACAGAAACACCAGCCTGATGGAAGGTGGCCAACTCCTTAAAAATAACAAGTCACACAAGGACCTAAATACTGACTCCAAAATCTTCAATATATCTCCTCTGAGTGCTCCAGCCATCTAAACACTAAATGGGGAAGGAAGCACAGCCTCTGCCCAGCTGGAATGTGGCTTAGAGGGCCAAGCACATCCCAAGCACACCCAGCAGCCTCAAAGGCCACCAGCTCAGCGTTAGAAAGCCCAGAGACTTCTCATCAGCACAGAATAATTTGTAAGGCTCCAGAATGATTGGAAATAAACAACTGTGGGAGCTTGTGGGGCTTTTGTCTTGCTGCTCCTGGCTTGTACAAAGTCAGCTGCCAAGTTTTGGGAAAAAGACTAAATGTGAAAGTCAAAGTGTGTGAACAAAACGTATACATAGAGTTTATGCCACAATATTCAGCCATGCAGCTAAATACAGGTTTATTCCTCAGTAGACTTAGTTACACTTGCTGGACTTGGAAGAAAAGGAAGGCTTTTATTAGAAAATTGTATTGTCTGTAATCGAACATCCTTGTACTGAGAGAAGACAACATGCCATAAATCTAAATATATGTGTTTAAGTGTTTTAAAGTAGCAAAAAACTACATGAATTTTTTTATTTATTACAGCCACAAAAATACATGAACCAATTGACTCCCACCAAACAAGAGTGAAATAACTTTTTCTATTTTTTATGCATAAGAACTCTATACATCGCTTCATCCCACACCCACGTGATTGTCTGCTGCTTTTTTATTCCTTTTTAACTTATTTTTCTCCCCACATAGGCAGATATTCCACACTCACTCTGAGACATCTGTTTCTAGTACTACTACTGGGCATACAGACCATTATTTAAATTTTATCTTGGTACTTTTTTTTTCAAACTATTGGGCATCTCTGTATACTCAATATGCAACTTGTTTTTCCTCAGGAGAATGTGCATCTTATTTGCAATGCAGGGAAAGAATACAGTACACTCCATTCTTCTCACAGCTCTTCTAAGAGTACAAAGCCATCTTCAAATTATTTTCTTGGGCTGAATTCAATTTTATTTAGTCTCACCCTCTCCCAAGAGAGTTGCAACCTCATTTCTGTACTGTTTCCTTTATTTGCTGTCTGCCCTGTTGTAAAGATGATTGTTTTTCGAGGCATAGGGAGAAAAGGAGAAAATTCATATTGAGATAGACCTGGAAGCTCTGTTTGTCTAAAGGGGCTTGCTTTTGGCTTTTGTTTTCAGTGACCAAAACTGCTCACTCTAACTTGCATCTACTCTTCCCTAATTTCCTCTGCTGTCCTAAGAAACAGAGAATTGCAAAGCAAGACTTTGCTCCCCTAAAGAAAAATTTGTCTTTGCAGGTCCGTTGGTCAGTTGTGCAGGAAAAGACACATCCCAACAGAGACTCTGTGTGAGGTGTATAGGTCTGGATGGACACGGCCCTGTGTCCCAGTCCAGCAAAGAAACAGACTGAGAACCATGGAAGTGATTTCAAATAACTTGACAAAATCATTGAGGAAGGCAGAGAAGGTGTTGGAAAGGGCTTGTTTCGAGTCTGCTGGACATTCAGGTCCACCAGGCTGTTTTATCCCTATTTCTTGAACTTGCACTCTTGTGCAGATCATCTGTGCTCATGCTGCTGGGTTTAATAAAAATATCTGAGGTGGCTCAATATGGCATACACTGAGCAAATTTTTTTTTTCCTAATGAATGAATTGGCAAAAATTGATATATTCTACTGGAAAAAAAGCTCAGTTTTAAAGAATATTTGCACTAAAAGTCAGTACAAGATTATATAACTCTTTTACAGAAACATGACCCTTTGGTTTAGAAAGCATTTCTTTGCTTTGAAATATCATTTTTTTGCTGTTGAAGGTAGGATCAAAAGTTTTCAGCCTCATACAGACACAAACAAGAGGATTTTCTGTGTAGGAGCTATGTGAAGATTTCAGATTTCTGCATCCAACTTTGAAATGATCGAGAGCTGTCCTTTGGTCACGAGAAATAAGCAGTGCATTAGTCAGCTCAGTGGAGGACTTGACTGCCTTTCTAACCCCCATTTCCTTTCTGCCATCCCTGGAAAGGTTACTGCTGCACCCCCACGGTAACGACTCTGCCTGACATTTAAAGGCACATCTAACAAACACCAGCACAGAGACACGACCCTCTCAGCACAGTTTCAGGCCATTGATTTGTCTCCATCCACAGTAACTAACTTCAATGTCACAAGGATTAATTAATCAATGTTGGTAAACCGGTTGTAGGGTGAAATTCTGTTAGAATGTTTTCGTAAATTTGGTTTGTTTTCACGCGTGGTTTTTAATTTTTTTTGTTTGATTGGTTTTTGGTTTTGGGGGTTTTTTTGTTAAAAGCATGATAGTTTTGTGCAGTACTTGAAAAAGAAAAAAATATAGGGTCTTAATGCTGTTCTAGCACTACAAAGAATCAGTGAAACATTTGTCTTACCCAGGAAAAAGTCCTCTTGGAAGTCGTACTGAAGTAGAAATGTCCAGATTATTTGGGGATGAAAAATGTGTGGTGGAACAGACTATGAGCTATTAGGACACAAAATAGAACTATCCTGGTGTTGGGCTCTGAAACACTGCTTCTCATAATTGTACAGGGAAAAAAAAACCCCAAAACAACTTAAATTCCAGATGCTTCTTTCCACTTTAAGTATATTAAAACTGACAAAATTCTCACAGTGATTTTTGATGATCCCTTGAAAAAAGTTCAGTGTGCCAAACTCACAGTGTAGCATCAGATGATTTTTTTTTTAAGATAGTCACTATCTCAGAAGCAGAACATTGGATCCCAGTGAGATTTTAGTTTCTCCATTCAGACAAAAGTGTAATATTTTCCCCTCTCTTGCCTCTGTAATGTTGTATGTATCTGACAAAGGTATAAAGTGCTATTGAGGGAGAACTGGAGAATTTTCCACGTATCTTGTTGTAGGTTGTAAAGAGTCCACTAAGAACAGGACAATCAACTTTGAGTTCAGTGGTAGAGAGAAAAGAGAAAGGGAGAGAAATCCATGTTTTCGGACTTTATTGTGAAAGAGTGGGAAAAAAAAACGAACACAGGAGATGATAAAGCCAGGCTGGATGAGGCTCTGAACAGCCTGGTCTAGTGAAAGGGGGCGGGGCTGGAATGAGATGAGCTTTAAGGTTCCTTTGGACCCAAACCTTTCTGTGATTCTGTGATAAAATTCCAGCCCACAGACCAGGGAGAGTTTTACCATTCACTTCAATGGGATCAAGTATGTACCCAGTGCCATCTAAAATCTGATGCTGAAACATCTTACAAGACATGTTCATGTAGGGATCATCACAGAAAATAACCTTTGCAGCAGCAAAAAGCAGCACAATCAAAAGAGCAGAGATGCTATGCATTCCTGGAGAGCTCTTTTACGCTCTGTTCTTTGTGCCAAAGCCAACAAATAAAATCTTGTGAGAAAATACAAAAATAAAAACCAAAACTACAGCAACAGAATACTGTTGAAGGCAAGGAAGCTGCTTCACCTTTCAACCAAAAACCCCAGCAAACCTGCATTCCAAAGTGAATGACTAAGGGATTCAGCCATTTCCATAATGTCAGATGGATTGTTGTCTCACCAACCCCATGATCCTCACTTCAATTCCCTTCTGTATTTGTTCAAAAAGCCCTGTGTAGAGCTGAAAACAGGAAACTACTGGGAACTTCCTGTAAATGGATTTCTTAAATGTTGTGCTGCAGACAGTGTGATGAGGGGAGTGTGACACAATTCCCAATGAATTTGACTTTCTTTAATCCAGAATCAGGTTCAGTTGGGTACTGTGAGGCAACTCTGGGATAGCCACCAGCTCTGGGGCAGCCAGACTTTGGGCTAAATTAAAGTGAAACAATGCCACACAATCAATTAGAAAGTTTTATTTATGGCAGCAACGATTTAAACCTTATGACAAGTTGAACAGCAGAAAGGCTTTAAACGTTTCTGAACAGCCCGTGGATTAAAGTTCTCTGAACGGCCAACAGCAGCAGCTGATTCAACTTTGAACCTCATGACAGAGAGGCTGAATGGTGATTTAAACTTTTAGGAAGAGGAAGAAAGGAAGAGGGAGCATCAGCCAGTTGGAAATAAAGAGAACAGATCCAGGTCAGCACCCCATGGCCCAGTACTGTCCCAGGTGTGGTTTCTGCAATGACAGGGGCACTCTCAGCCCCTCAGTTGTGCTATTTTTCCTCACACAAGCACATTTTGATATTCTCAGACTTCTCAGGAGGGGTTTGGGTCCATCTCAAACTTGTTTTTAGAGATTGCTACCCAAGATAGGAAGCTGGAGTCAGAAAATCTCTGTCCTGCCTCCACAAGACCCTCTTTTCAAACCACACCTTATCAGGTTGGCATGGCAACATTCCTGTTCTCTCCAGCTGAGTGTTTGAGGCATCGATTCTTTCAGGTTAACATTAACTCTTTCAGCTTTTCACTCCCCCCCAGCCATCATTCTTATTTAATGTTCTTTTCATTAAGGGTAATAAGAAACACCCTATCTGAATTCTGCTCTCCTAAAGCTGTTGGATCCTCCCATTAGACTTACACTGTAAGAAGGATTTTTCTTCTTGAAGGAACATATACATAACAATGATCATATCTTGCTTTGTCAGTCCTGACTTATCTTTTTGGCTGTTTAGGCAAGAAAACAGCAGAAATTTCCTCATAAAACTTTGGTGATGCAGTTTTGCTCCCATGTCAAATTTGTATAAACACTTCAGTCTATTTTCTGTCTTCTTCCACTCTTTCCTCTGGGGGATGTAATCAATATGAATCAATATAATCTCGGAAAGATTAGCTCAACTGTCTTGTTCTTCTCAGTACTAAAGGTTGGTACAGATTATTTAATCATCTGTGACAGCATTTTTGGACTGAGGAGCAAGCAAAGCACGCACACGAACTGTTCAAATAGTGAAATGCTCATCGCCTTCCTCCAAGCTGATTTTATGCCAACCTAAAATAAGAACTTCCCCAACAAAACTTTTCAGGCAGAAGAATCAGGGGTTGAAAATTTTCTGCTAATATTGCTGCTTGCTTGGAAAGAACCAAGTCTATATTCTTATAAACTTTAACAACTCCATAGTATGGAGAAAGAAAAGCAAGGAGGACTGAGTAATGGCATTATGTTCTTTGCCTCTAAAGGGGAAAAGTTCACAGTAATCCATTCATTTAGTGTGCAAGTTGGGGAAAAAATGTCAGTTGTGTTCGTTTGCAATGCTAATATGACAAATTGGGTCATTTGCAGCATTTTGGCAGAATTCTCTGGCTCAGCAGAGAACCTGAGCACATGCTCACCTTTGGTAAATTTACTGTCATGTAGCTTAAGAGCTAAGCAGAAGCTTGACTTGAGGCTTCAGATAAACAGTTTGAAAATCAGCACACGACTGCCCATGCTAGCCCCAGCACTGCTGAACCAGGATGGGTCACAGGATATTTGACTTCTGTCATTTTCTGCTTGCAGAGTTCATAGCACAGCACTCACTCCACAGTACATGTGGTCACATGCCCAGAGGTTCTTCCTAAATTTTTGTCTGGTTGTGAATTTCCATTCAACTCATCTTCCTTTCATCTTCTGGGGGCATTTTCTAAGACTCTTAATACTATCAAAATCTCAGTCAACCCCAATAACATCATGATGCAATCCCTTTAATACATTCATGAAGCCCTGAATTAGGGCTTCATGAATGTATTAAAGGGATTGCATGATGATCTGGTACTTACAGAACTTTGAATTGGGTGCGCCTTTCATACCCTTTTATTATCTCATAATTTTTTCCCAGTGAGCTGTGGCTACCATTGGTGCCTAACGTTCAACTAAAAAATGTAGTCCCTGGATCAAGTATTCAGTCTCAGCAGGAGACACTTCACTAAAATGATTGGTTCTCTTCCCCCTCATCAAACCATGATTGATCCCACTGTAGACCTGGCTTTATGTGCCCAAGAATGGAAAAATGACATATTTAGTGGGGATTGGTGTCATTCAGATGCTCAGAAAGGAAATTCTGTTTGAAATCCACACTCTCAGACTTTCTGTCTAAGGTTTGTTCAGAGTAGTGACTTTCTGCTCCATATTTTGACGACAGCACAAAACCCAAAGGGTGAGACCCAGCACCGAGTACTTCATTAAAGGGCCAAATTCACAGACTTTTTTTTTGCTCACTTGACTCTGACGCTAAAAGTTGAATTCTTTCCTGTCTCATTTCCAGGAAAAAATTGTGAATCTTCCACCATAAAATCAGGTAATCTGGTGGGCAGGGCAGAACAGCTTGAACCTATTCACACTAATCCAGAAATCAATCCCAGGTCTTGTAATGAGGACTTGTGCAAACCTTGGGCGACAGTCCTGCCTTCATTTTAAGAACTGTGGGTCCTCATTAACTCAGCCCTCTGCTCCATCTGATCCTCTGCAGGCAGAAAGTGCAGAGCTGGTCATGGAATCTAAGCTTGAGTGTAAATTAAGTGAAAAAAGGTGACAGAGTCTGAATGCCTGATAGGGACTGACATGGAGTTTGCCCATAAAATTAAAGCCTGGTTGCAAATTTTGGTTTTTAATTCATTTTTTACTGCTCTTATTTTTTCTCAGTCCCTAACTCTGAGCACAGTGGCTGGTTTCAGCTCAATTTTCAGTAACAGTGAGTGACTCAGAAGTCACCAAAAACCAAGAAACCCAGTAAGAGGAAGGCTTAACTTAACTGGTAAGTTTCCACCCTAGGATAATTTGGTGACTAGTGAATCGAGTTAAAGACAGAAATCCACGGTAAAGCAGGTTACATTGGTTTTGATGCCCACAGGACTACTTAGTTATTGTGATGCTTGACTCAGAGGTCTCTAATCAGCTTCTTTGGTTATTTCTCTAACTGGATTGTTCACAGCACAACTAATTAAGGAAGCAAGGGCAGGAGCTGAAGTCCAAATCACATTTTAGGTACAGGGATCTCTCTCCCTATACATTAAGGTCTCAACTTCTGTCCCTTTTCTAATGGCATCAGCCAGTGCTGCTGTTAATACATAGAGGAAAATGAATGAACTGCATCCCAGCAGTGATGGTGTTTCACTGATGACATTATGAGTATTAAGATCACTTTAAGTCTTTACTGTCCTTTTGTTTTCAATCTGAAGTTCACTGGAGTCAATGGAAAGTAAAGATAGCAAAAAAGAATTAAATCTTTCTCTCTGAAAAATCTTCTACATTAAATTATTTTTAATTTCAAACTGTGACCAAAAAATTCTTTCCACTGAAAACAGATTTTTAAAAATCCATTTCAGGATTTTTTTTTTAATTTTTTTTTATTTCAACTAAAAATTTGTCTTCCTAGATGCTGGTTTTGAAGAATATTGCCTTTTTTTTTTTTTTTTTGTCAACCCTGGTGCTGGAAAATGAAGGCAGGAGATCTTTATGGACTGCTATATATTTTGCTAGCAGTGTATTTTCCATCAGAAACCAAATCCCATGCCAAATTCCCAGCTGGATCTCAGAGAAATCTTTCTGTGGGGATTGGAGCCATGCTAGCAATATATAAAAGGAGGGAGCGATGTTACACAGTTGGGCGAAGCTTTATCACAGGGAAGATAAGCCTGCAGGACACGGTTTTCTGTCTGTGGGATATCTGGAGTGTGTCTCTAACTGGAATGAGCACTCAGGAGGGCTCAGAGCAGAGAAGGTCTCACACAGTTTGTCCCCATGCATGTGTCCCAAAAAGTCCTGTAACCAGTCTTTATTCTGCACCACTTCCTCCCATCAAAGACATTAAATCATTTCTCATTTTTAGTGAAAATGCTAATAACTTTTTCAGTATAGGCATGTCTGAGTAGATTTGCCAGAGAATGTCATCAAAATCTGAGTCCTTTCCAAATTCCTGTTTCAAAAGTATAATATGTTATGGATAATGAAAGCTCTTGGACAATATAAGTGACTTCATACTGTTAATTGTAAAATAGTTTTCATAGTGACATGCAGCTGAAGGCATGGGTAAAAGGCTACTGAAAATAATATAACTGTAAGGGGACAAAATTAAAAGGGTTTTTGCTTGAAATTGAGTCTCTTGTTTGATCTCTTTTGTTGTGATACAAAAATCAGCAGGAGAGAATTCAACACTTTAGAAGTAGAAGCATTCACAGTTTCTTCTGAAAACTCTTCAATTTGGTTCAAAATACAGAGTATATTTAAAGCACCAAGCTATCCAGAGTATAAAAAACTCACTCTGAACTTCAATCTGATCACAGTCCTATGGGACATATTCCTTTCTAGAAAAAATTTCCGGTGTTGGTTTAGAACCATTACAGCAGAACCACAAGAACTGTTTTGCCCATTGTCATTTCCACCACACCATAACTCTGTGCAGGCTGCCCAGTATGGGAGATCTACCCAGTATGGGGTGTGTGTTCAGCAACTGGAGAGTAAATATTTAATATCAGGCAATTATCATAACAGAAATTCTTAATTTTGCTGCAACTAAGAAGATTATTGCTATGGGCGCGTTTAAAAGATATTTTGAAGCACCCGAAAACAGTAAAACAACCAAGTCCCAGTTTTCCTTTTTTCAGGCACTTCCTTACAGGGTATTTTGCAATGTACAACTCCCAGCACACACTCTCCTGGAACCTCAGGCTGCTAAAACAGTATGGTCTTTGGTTTTTTACCCAGGTCTTTGTCTTCTTTGTTTTTTTCCAAGTTTGTAGTTAAACCACTGAGGAGTTCTCCATGATACAGAAAGAGGTGGCAAAACCACTCTGGCTGCTGTAATGAGAGCTTAGAACACCTGTAAAAACCTTTCACAAACTGTGCTACTGCTTTTTCCTAAGGATGCTGCTGCTTTTTCCTAAGGATGCTCCTGTTCTTCTGCACCCCATTCAGTTATCCCTGTGCTCCTCTGGAGCAGTGTGGGATCTGCCTTGGTTTTGTGAGAGCTGACCTGTCTCTGCATCAGCTTTCTGGACATGATACCTCGTGTCCTCAGGGTCTGGTGAGAGCAGCAGCACCAGCCTTCCCCTCCAGACACCAGCCTTCCCCTCCAGACACCAGCCTTCCCCTCCAGACTCCTCACCCTGCAAAGCCAGCAGGAAGGTCCTCAGGCTCAGCAGCTTCTGCAGTCCTGGAATCTGCCCATCCCTTCCCACCTTCGAGGGGTAAACATCTCCAGTCACTATGGGAGGGTGACCACAAGCCTGTGGGTCCTGCAGCCAGGGACACAGGGCTGCAAGCAGCTGCCTGACCTCCTTAATGCATCTCTTGGTGCAGCAAGTGCCACCAAGCACAGTACATTCCATAGGCATGGTGAGCACTTCCTTAAAATCAAGCTGCTTCTCATGCCTGTTATTTCCTTTTTCTAAACCATTTCCAGAACTTCCCTCCTCCATCTGTGGGGAACCCTTTCCTACAGACCAGATTGTATCTGTGGACAGTCCTAACAGAGTGTGTGAACACTCACCTTTAAATAACACCCCTCACCTTCTCCTCCTAGAGGAGAAAAGGACAACGTTGTTGGCATTCACAGCAAACAGTTCTAGGACACTGTTTTAAAGGACAGCTTGAGTGAAGTTGTTTGGTCATAAAACCACATCATTTGGCTTAATTTATTCCTGATGGGTAAAGATGTAAGTAAGAAAATCACCTACTCAAAAATCATTGAAAACAGGCTGAAAAAACCCCACGTCAGGAGTTCCACTGTATAAGTTCAGACAAGAGAGGAAAGACCACAAATATATACAAGACTGAAATGACGTACATAAATGAGACCAAAACTCCATGTATATGTGCTTCTCTGCAATTAGTGGTAAAGAGGGTGGGAGAATGGAATGTTTGATTTTTAACTGCGGGTTAAATGAACCTGCAAGACACCTCAGGGGTTTAATAGCAGGTGTGTGATCAGCAAAACGCTCAGAAATATTGGTACAAATTGGTGTCAACAGCATGGGTAGTGCAGAGGGAAAGCAGATTACAAAGACGTCAGGTAAATAAGGTACCTGTAGCTGCAAGCACTACTCAGTCTTCTGGGACTGAAATCCCCTGACTAAACATGCACAGTATCGTTTTTAGGGCCGTATCAGCAGCAGGATTATGGCAGTGACTGTGACAGACTTAGGGAGATTAGAAAGATAGAGCAGACAGAAAACTAGGTGCCTTGCTGACCCCTTCAGGTAATAGGTTGAAACCTTGAAACAAAATTTAGCTGAAACTGTTCTGTTAATGCTGTTGTAGGAGCCATAAATATGCTGAAAGCAATTCACAGGCTCCCAGTTTCCAAGCCCAGAACAGAGTGCTGTGTTAAAGAAGCCCAGCCCCTTCTCTCCCTAAAAGCCAGAATGTCTTGCAAAAACATTTGCAAAAGCCAAAAGCACGTATTTGACAATATAATCTCATTTGAAGGGATCCCAGCAATTCTGAGTCTAGAATCTCAGTGAGCATTTCTGGAGTCTATTTCTTTTTTCTCCCCTACTGAGAAAAATGTCTAATTTATATCCCAAACGGTTGTGTTTTATTGTTATTTAAATTGTAAATCCAAAGAGATTAAATCTGCTCCAATAAAATCTTTTTCCATCCTTACTCATCAGCAGACCCACTTTCCACAAACAAATGCCAGCCTTCAATGATAAAGTAATTTCTCAAGATAACTTTTCTGAGAGGTGATCTTTGGATCTTTGATCAAAAGCTTCACTGACACACTCCTTCAGCATTTATGGGACACCTTCTCCAGTGCAGACCGAGACATTTATGCAGGATTGCTTCCTGTAGTGGCAGACCTGAAGGAAAGAACACTTCCATATCTGGATTTTGATACCTTTTTTATACATCTAAGGACTAGCTCAGCATTTCAGTTGTATTTTTTAAAAATATTTGCAGTTCATACAGAGAGATTTTTCCACCACAATCCACAGATCTGTCTCCAAATTAGCACTTTTCAAGTAGGGAATTGTAGTTAGTGCATAGTTGTTGTTATGGGGATCATGTGTAGGGTTGTGGTCAGGGCAGGACAATCAATGATTTCTTTTCCTGCACCTGTTCCAGGATCACTGGTTCTGACAGAGCGGAAGACAGGTCTGTGTCTTATTTTGTGGGACTTATTTTAAGTTGTATTTTTCCCTGCATGGATTTTTTTCTCCAAGGGCAAAGGGACACTGCTTAGACTTTCTTCTATTACAGCTTGTAAAAATCAAAATAAATAAATCATAGGCTTCTTTCATCTTTAATTTCTGTTCTTTGGCCATTTACAGTTCTTGGTGACATGATGGATGCTATCGCTGTTGGAAAATGGCAAGGAAAACTTATGCTTGTGTTTAGCTGCTTGGATATCTCATTAAACTCAAGAGAATTGTGACAAAACACTGATTTCTTGACAAGGAAACTTTTTTATGCGCCAGTCTTTTTGAAACCTTAATTTGTAAAATATCCATAAATCTGAGTAAAGCCAGGAGGAGTTTCTCCTGAGGTGTCTCTGACTGAAAACTGCACTGTCAGGACACCCAGATCTGCTCCTCTTACACCTCTGATCTCTGATGTGTGCCCTGATCACGACGTAGAAAAAAGAGTCTTTGGTTTCAACCCTGGAACCTTTTATTTGAACCTTTGATTTGAACCTTGGAAGAGGAAAGATAGAGAGGGAACCATTCATAACTGTCATATATCAAGAAGTCCTTTTCTCATTCCTATGCAAAGAAGTAAAAAAAAAAAAATCCAAAAACCCCAAACATTTAGAACCTCCTTACTGTGCTGGAAAATAATTGTGAGTGATCTTGGCTCTGGAAGCAGGGAGCCCTCAGAGACAATCTCTTAATCTCTTCAGCCAGTCCTCCCCACATATTGACAGGGCAGCAAAATCATTATTAAACTGGTCTTGCGAATTCAGAGCTACCCAATACATATTATTCTAACAAGATATGCTCTGCCTGTAGATGATTCTGGATCTGCAAGTATATGAAGGAGAAAGAAAGTAATCATGGCTCCCCCCATCCCCAACTTTGTAAACACTGGAGTTTATATGAAAAAAAAAAAAAAGAGAGAAAATATTTTACCAATAGGAATAAATATCCATGTGGCAATTTGCAGTCAATGCCTAATGCTCAAAAACCAGCACAAGAAAAGATTGTTTGAGAAAAGTAATTTTCCAAGTTCACCAATGTGAATAAGCAAGTTACTACTGCTTTCTATCAGCGTGAATATGAACCTGTCAAAATAACAAAGCCTCATAGCGGTGGCAAATAATGAAGGCAAAACTATAAAATGGCTAAACCTTGATAGCCTTCACCTGTTCTTTTTCCCTGAGAAAGTTAAAGGAATGGAAAAAATGCAAATAAAGTGCAGTTCTGCTGTGGGCTAGGAGTGATGGAAACATTAAAATAAGACCTTTTTGAGCAGTCAGGCTGCACCAGAACTTGTGCCTTGATGTCTGTGACACCTCCTGGTCTGATTTCTGCCACGGAGGCTACATGCAAACTGGATATGACACAGCAGATTTTGAATGTGAAACTCTCACATTACAGCAGTAAAAGTGAAGATGTAAATGCCATGGTGGTGCTTTAATGCAGTTTAAACCAGCCCTGTAAAAATGCAGTTGTTAACAAGGAGCCTCGTTATGCATCGTTCTGTGCAGCACAAGGTGCTGCTACTCAGCTTAAAAACCTGCCAGGAGCACACAGACCTGCCTGTGCTCCTTCATGGCTCATGTTTGCACGTTATGTATTTCTTTGGCCTTGGAAGTAAACTGTGCAAGACAAATTTCACCATGAAAATGGAAAAAAGCAGCTATTTTCAAACTTTCATCAGCTGTCCCACGGCTTGTAAAGGAGATGAGACATGCAGCTTGCTGATGATGTTGCATTCTGATGACACAGAGCTGGCAGGGAGGTCAGTCCTACTTTCTGCAACATGAGCATTTGAATCTGTATTTTTTTCCCCATTTATGTCAGAGCACTGCTCCACACGATCCAGGATTTTCAGTATGAACACACACACGTGCATGCAGATGTTTGTGTTCATGCGGGTCTGCATGTTTGCACCTGTTGCATCAAGGTTTTGGGGGTTCTTTGCCTATAGGAACAGAAATCCCTGATTATTTGGGAAAATAATGAAGACAAGATCCACTGTCCTGCCTTCTGGCTTGATTACATGCTGTATAAAGGGGGAAGTTATTAAATAAGAAAACAGCATCTCCGTTCCGGTTGTCCAATCCTCTGAGGGCTCCAGAGCTAAACTCTGCTTTGTTTCACCTCCTTCAGCCCCATCAGCTGTGATCACTCTGCTGTACAGATCTCAGCTCCACACAGAGCTGAGTCCTCTGCAGTCCTGCTCTCCCCTCAATCTATTTGGCAGCCTCATGATGAATGTTATTTAACAAAATGGACAATGGAAGCCTGTATCCCCTCAAGGCAAGAGGAAAACTAAATGAAGATGTAAAGTAAAAGATTGATTCAATTGTCCTGGGTTTTTCAAGACAGAAGACCATGGCTATAGTCAATGAAAGGTTGTGTGGGAGACCTTGAGAGCAGGTGGGATGTCCTAAAGCATCTCTAATGTACTAGAAACCTGCACTTAAAGCAGCTGATTCAGGTTGAATGCCTTCTATCTGGATCCAAAATGATGTTAGGATAAGGATGATTTTAAGAAAAAGATGATTTTAAGAAAGCAATGTGTGTAGGAATTGCATCCAAATCGTATCTAACAGTGTGCAGCAGACCTTCAGTCACTCTGGGCAGTGTTCAGCTCACCTGAAGACACCAGGCAGGTGTGAGCTGAGCATCTAACTCACATTACAGATAACAGAGCCAAAAGGAGCAACTCCATTACCCATACACAGGCATCTGGAATATAAAATCATAGAACAGTGTAAGTTGGAAAGGACCTTAAAGATCATCTCATTCCAACCCCCTGCCATGGGCAGGGACACCTTCCACTATCCCAGATTGCTCCAATCCCCATCCAGCCTTGCCTTGGACACTTCCAGGGATGGGGCAGCCACAGCTTCTGTCCAGTGCTCCACCACCCTCAGAGTAAAGAATTTTTTCCTAATATCTTATCTAAACCTGCCTCTTTCTGTTTAAAACCATTTCCCCTTGTCTCTGTCACAATCTGTCCATCTACTGTGAAGAGTCTTAAAATAGCTCCTCTAGACTCCAGCTGCTGTTCCAGAACTGTACCAGTCACCCCAGGTCCTGTGTCATTATTTAAGCCCTTTGCAGATGCCTTGGACACTCCACAATGTGTCAAACAATGCAATTCCTGTATTTAGGACACGGAATTGTGCCCACCCAGTGGCCTTGGGAGAGCCCTTTGGCTCACCAGGGGTACATGGCAGGGTATGAGCTGACAGCTAACTCTTCACAGTGCATTTAAAGTATAAATAAGAATATTTATAAGAATAAACCCCCAGTGCCCAGAACAGGAGCAAGAGCACAGATGATCCACACCCAGGTGCCTGAAGGTGTGATCTGAATCATTACCTTCTGTCAGGTATTGAACTGGCCAAGAGGAATTTCTGCATAACGATCTGTAGGCTCGGAAACTTAAAATTCCCTCTAAAATGTACTTTGCATTTACATGCAATGCTCAGAATCTTCTGTTTGTGCCATACCAAAGCATTCAGAATTAAGGTAAAAACACATACACAATTTAATAAATTTGAATCGCGTAGAAGTTGTCTGAACGAGGAAAAAACTTCTTTCTTTTTTGACATTGACGTTTGAAATCTGATATTTTGATATTGTCACCAATTCCAGCGGCATTTTAACTTAAATTGGCATATTAATAGAAAGTTGAAAGGATTAAATAATCCAAAAATGAAACACCTGAAGTAAAGCAGATCACTTTGGTGACTGCAAATATTCCCAGTAATGTTGTTGATATTTTCACTTGTTACAGCACCCATTTCATCCTTCCTACTCCCAGCATTTATTCCAGTTATACCCAGATCATGTCCACATCTGTTCTTACTGATCCTCATTTTTCAGCATGGTGAATGAGTGAGAAGCAGATTCTTCACCCAGGTCTAGAATGAATTATGCCCATTGTTACATTTGAAAATTAGGGAGCTTCCTGTGACATCAGATTTCAGAGACTGCCTGTAAGAAAACCTATGAGAACCAAAAGAACATCAATTAAAAGGTTTCAGGCAAATTAATTAGCACTGTCCCATAAATTATATTAATGTTTGGGCTTTAGCTTTTTAAAGCTATTGTCTTTTATTGCTTTTTTTAGATAAATGGTCAGTAGATAATTATCTTTATTTGTTAAAAAAGCTCTTTTGTGCTGGAGAAATTGCTCTACCCTAGTATGAATGGGCAATTCAGAATCACATTAATATAGTCACTCTTGAAAAGTTTCAGACAGGATTAAGGAGGGTGTCAGAATGGACATTCAGAAGTTTCTTGAGTGAGAGAAACTAGATAAAACTTCAACCTACAGAAGTATGCCACAAAAATATGACTGATTTGCAATCTGATCCCAGAGCAAAGCACATAACTGCAGTTCCCCGAATTGAAAATACAAGCTGCTTCTATTTTACTGGGCATTTATGAGATAGAAGGAAACATCAAGGATGCTACAAAATAGAGTTTGGAACATTTAAGTCATATAAGCCACAGACACAACTGCAAGGAAGTGATTTCCATGGTGTTTTGGAAGATGTATTTTATCTTTTTCCTAACATTCTAAAATTATAGTTTGTCCCTTCCCTACACCTTTGGATATGATATTTCATTTTCTATTTCCACGGCTGGGACTTAAAAAAAAGCAAACAAATCTCTTAAGAGAATAAGATCATTTCACTGCTGTTTAATACCTTTTGAGTTTTCGTATGCACAGTGTTAGACAGAAACCTTTGCAAAATTATTACAGAACCCAGGTTCTTACTGGTACATTGTCTTTGTGCAAATTTCATGCAGATTTCTACTCAAAAACTTAATTCTCATCTTTCCTGATACCAGCTCACCTCTTTCAGTAAAGAAAAAAGAAGTGGGATTAACATTTTTATCTTTGATTACCATCACTAGCAAATAATAGACCCAGTTCAGGCACATAGTTAGAGGCAAATTTTGCCCTAGAGAATTTTCCATCTGTTCAGGCAAGTCTGACAAAGCATCAGAGGAATGGGGTACTGATCTCCTGGTTTTGAAAGAAAAACATAAGAGGGTAAAAGAAGCTCCTGAAGGAAATGAAGGGCAAAGAAAGAAATGTATTTTCTAAACTGTTTTCCAGAAACAAAATATAAAATATTCTCTCTACCTGTCTTCATATGTGGGATGATGATACAGGGAATATTTATATTGGTGATGATGATAATGTTGATGATAACACTTCGTTTGAAAAACACAAATTACAAATGTTGACCTCTAGGGTTAAAGGTAGACTGGGTGAACGGGATGACACTTTGGAACAGATTTCATTTAAAGATATAAGCAAATCAGCTAGGGGAGGCTCAGCTGAATAAATTTCAAAAAATGACAAAATTAACAGCCATGACGATCAGATTTTCAAAAATCTGTGGCACTGGCTATTGATCAGCAGGCATATATTGCTCCTTAAGAAATGGAAGAAAAAAGAATTCACCAAGTATAGACCAGTTAAGATGACGTCAATAATATGTTAGGGATGTAGAACACATTTTCAAGTGAAAAATTAATGAAAGACATGAAGCTAAAAGGATTATGGGATAAAACAGAACTTGAATTTACCGATCGTAGATGAAGCCAAACAAACTGAGCCTGTTTTTATTGTTGTAACAGAAATTATATTCTGCAGACAGGCAGTGCTCCGGCTCTTGTCTCTTAGGGCTCGAGTAAAGCATTTCATGTAATGAGCCACATGGAGAATTTCCACCAAAACAGAGTAAGATGGAATTGCTAAAAAGCTGTCAGGTCCAAAAGATCCCCTTAAAAGGCAAATGGGAATAGATCATACAACAGGAAGACCTTCCTGTCTGGAAGCACACTTCAGATGCACTTTTTGAGGATCAGCACTGGGACCAATTTTACTTGATATTTTCATCAGTGACCCTGGCACAAAAAAAGTAGGAAATTGATCATTTGGTTTGGCAGTAAGTAAAGAAGTGCTGTCAATAAACTGAGGAGAAAAATGTCAGAGAGGAAGAAACAGACTTGCTCAGCTACTGGGTTAATAGAAATGAAGAAAGTGTAGTCAGGCAAGTGCCAAGAAATGTACATCTACTGAGAAAAATTATTGCTAGATCCTGAAAGGTTATTAATGGGAAATGATGGAAGATGAGAAGAACAGGAAGCTATAAAAATATTGATATAATCCTACTTTTTTTTTTTTTTTAAAACTGTTGAGATAAGGAATCATTCATTCTGCTATA
This sequence comes from Pachycephala philippinensis, assembly GCA_013397055.1. NCBI lineage: Eukaryota > Metazoa > Chordata > Aves > Passeriformes > Pachycephala > Pachycephala philippinensis. The sequence continues at coordinate 302,447 of VWZT01009603.1, forward strand.
GGTGACTGTGGTGAAGTGCTCATAAGCACAGAACACACAGTTCTGGTCAGTTTATTTGTAAAGAAAAAAAGGCAGCATAACTGCAACAGAAGCAAGAAAAGGATAATTGGGAAGAGAAGATTTGCTGTACCACAGGGATTGGGAGAAATATTTGCTGCACCGCTGTTTTACCAAAATGAAGATAAAGAGAAGACAGGATTGCACTCTGTAGGTGATCTGGGAGGAGAGATAGGAAGTGACACATGAGAAAAAGTTGAAGTAAACAATAGAATCACAGAATGTTAAAGGATTGGAATGGACCTTAAGGATCATCAAGTCTCTGTTTCCCCTTCCACGGGCAGGGACACCTTCCACTCAACCAGGTTGCTCAAGGCCTTATCCAACCTTGCTTTGACTGGGGCATCCACAACCTCCCTGGGCAACCTGTTTCCAGTGTGTCACCACCCTCACAGTAAAAGTTTTCTTCCTAATATCTAACCTAAATTTTCCCTCTTTCAGTTTGTACCCATTACTCCTTGTCTTATGACCTAAATGACCCACAGAAATTTAGACTGGAGATTAGGAGAACACTTCTGAGGATGTGAAGTGAGATTATGAGGTGGTTTCTCAGAAGCAGTGGAAGGATTTACACTCTGAGTGTGAGGGAAGGAGAGGGAATCTCTCTCCCTTTGAAAGCCAACAGGATAAGGCATGTACCTATCCCTGTGCCTGGGTTAGGACACCTGGCACACCTGGCCCAGGCGTGGGCAGGGAAGGAAGGGAGCTGCCATCAGTGCAGCACAAGATCCCCACCCACTCCATGTGTACCAGGGAGGGATGTCAGCCACCACTCCTGTGGTTGCAAAAACGGGCTGGGGAGAAAAAGCGGAAAAAAACCAAATGTTCCAGCTGAGAAACCCTGAGCCATCTCTGCTGGCACTCAACAGAGGGAATGTTTACAGCTCCTGCCCTCTCCTCTGACTGTGATTCCAACATCCCTGCAGGAGGGGCCACTCAGAGTCCTGTGCATGGGGCCAGGGACTTCCCAGAGCTTACAACTACCTAAACCACAGCTTTTTTCACTAAAGTCTTTGTTGTTTGGCTGATTTGGGCACATTTCACTCCAAGTGGATCCAGTGAAGGATGGGCCAGGCCAGGCTTAAACCTTTTCTGACTGCTTCTGAAAGCACAGGCAGTGATTTCCTGAATGAGACCTTAAATGGGAACAGGCTGTTTAAGTTGAATCCTCTCATAGGAAATCAGCTTACCATCTAGAAAATTTTTTTCTCAGTACTGTTTTATTGGTTTTTTTAAAAACCAATCACAGGAAAACAGCAATACCCCAAAATAAAGAGCGCTGTGAAAATGGCTGTGCCAAGTGCTTCTCTGACACATTTAACACCTCTCTAATAATGTTTTTTATAATTGTTTCAGAATGAAAATGTGCGCCATAACAACCCGAAAATGGTTCATGCATATTCATACCTTCCATGTGTTAACTGCTGGGGAATGTTCTCAGATTGCTTCACTTTATAAATTGTTACTTATTTACCATGCCAGTTGGCGACTCTGGGGTGGCATATGTGAAATGAATTTGCAGTTTCTATTACAGCTAGTTGCAATTTTCCAATGAAATGCTTTTTAAATTATAAGGAAAAACAACAAAAAAAATAGGAATCACCCCAACCCATTAATCTGGAAGGCAATGCTTTGTGGAACAGTATTTGTTCAGATGATCCAACAAAACATAGACAGGGTTTTACAAGAAGCATTTTCAAAATATGCAGGAAGATCGCATGGGTGATTTCTGGGTGCTCCAGAACAGCTCCACCAAAGGAGTAGTTCCCACACGGCTCTAATCTGGCAAAATCCCTCTTGTGGAACAAGAAACTGAGTTTGGGAATTCCACCCCTTGTCAAAGGTCACCTCCTGCCTCCACAGCAGTAACCTCTTGCTTTACTCTCAAACCTCTCAAAATCTGGGCTACTGGATCAGCAGCCAGGACCTTGCAGCTCTGGCTTCCAATGCTGCTCACATAAAACACAACATGTAAAACTGATAATGATAAATACATATTATTATACAAAATTAAGTCTTTCTGGAAAGTCCACAGTAATTTCCTACTTCTAAAAGCAGATCTGGTTAGAAAAACCTTTCTTCTTTTTCATCCATGAATAGAAATATTTTGCCTCAGCTTTATTGTATTTATTTTGTCCTAACATAATTAAAAACCATTAAAATTTCCCCAAAGTAGACTCTGAACTTAAAACACAATCATAAAAAAAAAGCTGCTGAAAATGTCTTTAAGAACCTGAAAATCTGAAATGTCAAAGAAACAGATTCCTTAGTTCTCTCTTTGTCTGGGTGGTATGGAAATGGATTCATAGCAGGAAAGACAAATTCATTCAAGGATCCAAACCCCTTTGAAAACAATGGAAAAACTACCCTGTTTTGAATAAGGCCCTCTATTAGCAGAGCTGGTTTTATATATATGTGTACACAGACACAGACCAAGAGAAAAACAGTGCACAGAATTTAATGGGATGGACTATGGAGTAGGTGGTGTTTAAAGTGTCTCCTGTGCAGTCTCTAAGTGTGCTGTGTCTCTTGCTGTGCAGAATATTCAGCACATAAAAATGAAATTTCTGCCCTTTTTTGTTCAGATGTTTGCAGGTCACCTTTCCACTCGCTGAGAGAACTGAAACTTTCTTTTTTCTCCAGTCATGTTCCATCTATCACACTGTACATCGAGAGAGGCGGGAGCAGATGTGTCAGACACAGAAAATGAGAGACAGAACAAAGAGAAATAGGCCCCTGAAGGAAAGAAAGAGAGACGTTCTGAAAGCAGAAACAGAAGAAGTGAGATAAGGGACCCTAAAATAGACATAAATCAACAGAAAATCAAGTCCCTTGAAACAGAAGATAAAAAATCCCCCCAAAGAGAGAAAGGCAGCAAGGGACATCTGTCCATCAGAAGGATATACATATCTCCAAGAATTTTAATATCATTCCAGCCACAACACAAAAATTCATTAATAAACATCTCACTAAACAGCCATTTCTAGTGCAATGTTTAACATAGATTACAGAATGAACACTCTCCTCCACCTCATCAGCCCTATGGTTCTATGCCCACCTGGGAAAACAGAAATAAATAATCAATATGAGATGCACAAAGACCTAGTAAACAGTTGATTGGAAGAGCAGGTTTTGGTTGCTAGATGAATATTTGATTTACTGTCTAAAAACCATTTTAGCACAGCACTTCAGATGTTCTGCAGTCCACTATAATTTCATCCACAACAGATTGCAAGGTTTCCCATGAAATGACAAGGAGCAATTGAATGAATCCAAACTCAGCTGAGTGGGTCATCTAAGGCTGCTGGAAGTGAAAAGAACAAAGGGAAGGTGACAATGCACTGAAACGGATGCCTTTTTTATTCAGTCAGATATCTGAGATCATCTGTTGTTTAACCACCTGCAGAGCTGAGGCTCAAAAGCGCAGTAGGCTTTGGGTGACTGCTGTTCCTTTGTTCAGAACCCATTCCAGCTGAAGACTGTCACTAGTCTTCAGGGAAGTTTGACAGTTCCCTGAGACAGGTAAACGTGCTCCTCCCTCTCCTTTTACCTTGGTTTTTCATCCAGCCTTAGCTTTCTCATGGTTATTTTGGGGTTGGTTTTTTTTTTTGCACTTACCTACACCATTTGCTTAGGTAGCCGTTCCTAAAACAGAAGTGGAAGATGGGGAAGAGAAATGACCTGGATATCCGTAATTTTAGGTGGTATCCAGACTCAGCTTGTTAAATGGCAGATGACAGAAGACACCTGAAGGATAATGATGTCATTAGGCAGTGCTGAGGAACAGCTGTGAGTAAAAAAGCAAACAGATTTTTAAAAACAGAAGAAAAACAGGACCCTCATCTTTTGGCATGTTTGGTTTTTTAACTCAAGCTTCCTTCTTTGGAAAGTATCTTCTTGCCGTGCATGTTACATTACAGAATATATTCTTGATAGAGGCTGGGACTTGGAGACAGAAGCAACAGAGTTGTTGAAATGATTGAAAGAATGGCTCAAGCAATGGTTGGCAGCATTGACAGGCAGCTCTAAGCAAATATGTATTTACTAAATGTCAGTTATCAGCACATTAAAAACCATGGAAATGATGAAAGAATTAATAATGAAATTGAAGCGATTTTTGTATTTATGTATTTATTTATTTATCAGTGCTGGAAAATTCCTGAATGTCCTTGAAAGTATAGAAACTTGGGCTTTATATTCTCTCAGAAGTTACATGCCAGGCTTGGTAGAGGAAGGAGGAGGGAGAATAAAGGTCACTTTCAATCTTCTTCTTATTCATAACCTTCAGCTTGGAGACCTGGCCAACCTTGCTATGATGGGTTGTTAAATGGATTGGCCTAGGGCAAGAAAATGAAAGTAAGTATACTCTAAAAGTTTTGGGAATTTGGATCAGGGATTATTCCATCTGTTTAACGGCAGGACAGGCACGATGTGGTTGATGAATTACGGAAGTGGTTTTTATCACTGTGGTGTTAATGACATAATGAAGGTCTTTTAAGAGTGCAAATGTGGTGTTCTATAAATCTGCTCCTATACATTTTCCTTCATTTATCAAATATTAAGGGGATTTTCACCTTCTGTTCTAGAAATTGCTGCAGAGCTACTGCGTTGATTTAGGAGGGCTTTTAGGTGCTTTGATGTCTATTATATTTTACCACATTGGTGAGCAGGGTTTGTTTCATCATATATTCCATTTAAAAGGTTTCAATATTGATAAAATCTGGGAAGATAGGTATGTAATAAATTTTCTTATTTTAATAAGATTATTTCAGAGAACAAAGTGTGAGAAAAAGACTTGTACTAGACTTATACTTGATAATCAGTTTAACCCTTTTGAGGATATAACTCCTTGCAATCTGTTTAGCAGACACAAGTGAGAGAAGACCCTTACCCTCACATCCTTCAAAAAAGATTTCTGCTTGTTCTGTCTTTCAGCTGTTAAAAGTAATTTGTTGAGAGTTTTAGCAATCTGGAGAATCTTAATCCCTTGTAATTAATCCTTCCTAAAATAAAAATAAAGTAACAGAGATGGGTTATTTCCTAATCACTGAAGATTATTTTTCCTCTTTCTTGATCTTGCCTTTTAATTCCCACTTTCATTTATTTAATCTTTCATTTTCCTTTCTTCTTTCAGCATTTCCTAAGCAATACTTAATAACTGATGATACAGCAGTCTGAAATATGCTATAAAGGAAAGATTATATTTGGACGTTAAAAGATGAATGAAAAATGGTCGTACTACTTTTTACAGACAGATCAAAAGAACGTGATGCAGTTGCTGACACAGTTGCCTGGTGCTGTTAGGGAGACTCTTGAGTGCCTTTCAGGGGACACCTGCTCTCCAGCTGTGGAAGGGCTCAGGGGCCCTGTGGGTCCTGTGTCAGCCCTGACAGCCCTGTCCTGGTGTTTTGGATAATTTAGGGCATCTCAAATGGCACTGGGAAGAAGTGAACTCAGCCCAAAGGTGGGATTTTATTCTGAGTCAGAAGCAAAACATAAATATTTACAAATGGGCTGTGTGTCCCATCTCTCACCAGTCAGTAGAGACCTGATAGGAGTTCAGGAAGTTCAGAGTCTGAGCTACTCAGGTGACAAAGTGTGCACCTCAACTCAGGGTAAGAGGAACCTCTAAAACTTCATTAATTTTATTCTGTGAATCTCACTGGCAATAAAAGGAACTTAGACATCCACCTTATGATGTAGGCACTGACATTTAACTACAATCTCGAGCTGAGTATCAGCCACAATTTCCTACAGATTACACCAAGGTATGAACTATTTAAGCACCAGTGTAGATAACAAATTTAAGTTCTTATTATCAGGTCTATAGAATTTGGACCAAGATAATTCCAGTGACTTTGCTGTCTCATCTGTGCTGTCCTCTCCACAAGCACAGAGATAAGAAGGCACCCAGATAACCGTGGACTAAGTCTGAGAGTGTTACTTTCTTCATTAAATGGCAATGTCACATTTTGTACCTTTGACTGAATTATGGCATATCCTACCTCCAGACCAAAGTACCTCAGCTGGCTGTCCTTGGAAAGTCAGATCTTCTGTCCCTCAGGTATCACAATCTGTGGGCTTGCCTCACCTATCACCCAAACAGAATATTTTGTCTTTTAGTATATAATAAAGAGAATATTGTTCCTTGTTTCCTCTTTTTAACATTAAAATGAATATGTGGGTGCAAGACTTACTTAGTAACCAGCAGACACTGACATTTTGAGTAATCCAGTTTTAGAATTAAGATAAAACCTAACTGGGCATAAAGAAATATTATAATTTGCCGAACTTATTTTGTGTTATTTTCTCACAAAATGCCAAGGCACAAGAAAGGAAATCTAAAATATAAAAGTACAATTATTTCTTATTCTCTTATGCTCAGACCTCCTTCTTTCTTCAGACTATGTTAAGTCTCCTGATAAAATGAGAAATGGATCTTCTCTTTACTGCTCTCAAACTTGATATGATCAAAACTACAGTTTTTCTCATCCTAGAGAAATCTCACTGAACATAACAAATAGCATGTCAGGTTACACTAGGAAAAGCAAACAAATAAATAAACACCTCCCCAGACCACTTCCTGACACTTTATAGAACAAAAAATTAATTTTTTTAAAAAAACTCAGAAACTTGCATTACGAATTTAAATGGATGCAAGTAGCTAAAAGAAAAATTAATTTGAAAGAGTTTTCAGGTCATCTATTATGGAAGCAGGAGGAAAATGGTGATACAGCCCAAGAATCATGGTAAGGACAGAGAAAAGAGAAGAAAACTGGAAATCAAGTATGTCCAGAGCCAGAAAAGGATCTAGACACACAGGAAAGGGATCTTAAGCACAACTCTGGCACTTAATCTTAAGAACATCATTCTAGATCCTGAAATTCTTCAGGCACACGATAACGTCTGCTAGAACCACCCGCATCTCTTTCCAGAGTTAAGTAAATCCAAGTCAGAATTCTGCATGAGTCCAACTGGCTTTATAGAATCCATTAAAATAACTGACCTAACCAGTGCAAGGGTCAAAATTTTAGAGATGTGGTCAGAGAGAGATTACATGTGATGTTTCTTTAGGTAGGACAACCACCAGTTCACAGCCCATGGCTCTGTCCATTGGGTTGGGATCATGGACCGTGCGTTTCCCTGGTGCCCAGGGTCAGTCAGTGCATCCCAGGGTCCATCAGTGCATCCCAGGGTCTGTCAGTCCATCCCAGGGTCCATCAGTCCATCCCAGGGTCAGTCAGTCCATCCCAGGGTCTGTCAGTCCATCCCAGGGTCTGTCAGTCCATCGCAGGGTCCATCAGTGCATCCCAAGGTCCGTCAGTCAGTGCCAGGAGAGGTTCTGCTGCCCTTTGTGGAGCTGATTCCTGAAGGGTTGGGGTGACAGCAGAGCCCGTCACCTCCTCCACAACCCTCTCCTCACCAACGTCACTCTGTGGGAAGCAATGGCATTCCTTTGGGAAAACCCGGCCTGTCTTCCCCCTCCTGATTTCCCGTTTTTTCACCCCAGACCCACCCAGGGGCCACCCATGGCTGTGTCCTTCCCCTGTGACAGGAGCAGGACCAAGCCTGGGCTGGACAGAGCCTCCCCCGTGTTGGGGTCAGGGCCTGGCCGGTGCCACCCCTGGGATCAGGCAGTGTCACCTCCCAGGGATCAGCCAGTGTCATCCCCAGGCTCCTGCTGAGCAGGACAACGGGGCTGAAGGGACTGGGGAGCCACTGAAGGGATGGGGAAGCTGAGGGGACTGGGGAGCTGAGGGACAAGACAGACATTGATGTGCTGGAGCATGTCCAGAGAAGGGAACAGAGCTGAGGAAGGGTCTGGAGCACCTGAAGCAGCTGAGAGACCTGAGGGGCTCAGCCTGGATTAAAGCAGGTTTGGGGGGACCTTGTGGCTCTGCACAACTCCCTGACAGGAGGGGGCAGCCGGGGGGGTTGGGCTCTGCTCCCAGGGAACAGGGACAGGACAAAAGGAAATGGTCTCAAGTTGAAACAGGGAGGTTTAGATTGGATATTAGGGAAAATTTCTTCACTGTAAAGGTGGCAAAGCATTGTGACAGGCTGCCCAGGGAAGTGGTGGAGCCACCATCCCTGGAAGTGTTCAGAAATCATGTGGATGTGGCACTTGGGGACATGGCTTAGTAGTGAACATGGTTTAGCAGTCCTGGGTTAATGTTGGAGTTGATGATCTTAGAGGTCTTTTCCAACAGTATCAATTCCATGATCCTATAGGATATTCCTGTGAGAGATGGGAGAGGAAGCTCAATACCTTTATCAGCCTCAGGGACACTAACACAAACTACTTCCAGGAAGATCCTAATAAAAAAGGAACTCTCTTGTTCAAAATGTGCCTCTGTGTTGAAAAAATTCTAATATTTCCTGTTCAGATGGAAACCCCAAGATGCACAATTCTGCACAGAGCACAGTGGGCGAAAATCCAAGCTTATGTACAGAAAGCATATTTAGATTAAAGAGTGCTGAACAAAAGTCTGCTCCAACTTAATAATGCACAATCATTGCTTTAAAATAGTTTTTAAGTCATACCTTTTATAGTCTTCCAGAAGTACCTATTGCTGTGCACATGCAAAGCAAATCGTGCAGAAAAAATATGGAAAAATTAATCCTTACAAAAAACATTCTGTTTTAGTCTAGTTTTCTAACTACTTAGTGGAGCAAAAGGTTGAGTTCAGTTCCCAGTTCTGACATTTTCTAAAATGCCCCTTTTTAAGCCAAAATCCAGCAGCTGTATTTATGATTGAAAAACCGGAGCGTGGGTCAGGCATTGTAATCACACAGCTGAGCTAATGGTTTTCCTGCATGAAAAGGGTTATGGGTAATGTGTTAAAGAGTCACTATGGGTTTGTAATAAGAAGTCAGATGAGATAATTCAAATCAAATCTTAGCAAAAAATCCCTTATCAACTAATTCAGAACTTTCCAGGCTTCAAATATTTTCCTGTAGCTCCTTTCCCTATTGAGCTTTTGAAGCTTTCATATCCCAATCTTTCCTGAAAATAGAAGCTATCTGATTTTCTCATTTTAGTGTCTCTAAGACCACTGTGAGGCAATCCTGTGGCCCACAGGATTTGGGCCCCAAAATGGACATATCACCATGATGGAAAAGCTATTTTCATATTATTACCAACAGGCTGGCAGGGAGGCAAACTGCAATACAGAGAGAAGTTCCAATGTGGTTTTCAGTTGAGATTTGCAATCGGGTTCATATGCTTTGGGTGAGTTTGATGCAAACTATTACACTTTTAAAAGACTATCTGAAATGAGCCTGGAAATCTCTTGTTCCCCATTGTTAATTGAGATGGCACAAGACCAATCTTTCAGCTCTAGTGTCTAGAGCAATTCTGTACACAGGCCTTAGCAGTGTGAGCCTCCTTTAAACGCTTCCTGATGTGCTAATTGACCTCACTGAGTTTGAAAAGCCAAAAATGGCACCACTGAGACTAGCAGCCTTCAAAGGGCTTAAGTGAACCAGCAAATCTGTGTGCCCAGAGACACCTCATTCTTGCCCTGTTTATCCCAGGTAAACACATCCTGCACGACAGGTAAGAGGAGACTGAAGTCAGCAAATCACTTGGAAAATCTCTGAGCAGGGTATGTGACACAGCTCCCTCTTTAGCAAATGCCAATGGGTCTAACTTTCCATTTGTCCAATCCCCAAATTTATTAATTGCTCTCTTAGTGAAGACACTGCTGGAAAGCCCATTGCAAATGCTGAAGGGTGAAAAAAGGGTGTCAGGTGAGAAGTGCCCGTGTAATCACTTTGCACAGTGAATGATTTAGGAAACGTGTGTCCTCCTGATTCTCAGGTGGGGCGAGAATCCTGGATGACGGTTTCTATGCTCCAGTACAGATAAATAGGATACCTTAATAAGGCTCTATCTATAGAAGGATAAGAGGATTTACTGGTCTGGGACAAGCAGTGGAAGTTCATTTTCTTCCAAGGTTTTTCTGATAAACATTCAGCCTTTCACTATAAAGCCATAATTTTCCTGCAAACACTTTTTCTGTACTTTCTGGACTGAAAAGTCAAAGAATTATGGAATGATTGGACACCTTAGAATATACATTGTTATTATAAAATACTCAGGTATAAAAGAGTGAATGTGGAAATTTTGACTCATGTGCCACAATAAGGTGTTATGGATAGGACAGAGCATAAAAGTGGTGGCTGAGATAACCAAATGTCACCGTACAGAGAAAACTTTTGACAGAAACTTCCTGCAGTTACTACATGGCATAAGGTGATTGTTCATCAAACATTAATAAAAAAATACTCCAGGCTAATAAAAATAAACAAAAAATAAGAACATGTGTTATCTTCTCAGTGAACCCAGATACCTACTGGGAGAAGGCAAGCAGAGTCATTAGCATTATTTGTTCATCATTATTACTTATAAGGAGGTTCATCATTGTACGTCTATATATTTAGGCCCTGTGGTTTTAGTGCTTGAAAACAGCTGCAAAATTCAGCTGACTTTTGCAACAGACCCTACAAAAAATCAGCCCCTGGCAGTAGAACTAGCTGTTTCTAAGAGAAGTTCAAAGAAGCAGTCATTAAGGAAAATGTCAGTTCTAAATTTATTTTCCCTGTTTCTTTCCTCTTTGTCATCTGCTATGAATTGGTCCCCAATGGCTTTGCCATTTTAATTTCATCTGGACACAGATGTGAACAAGTCTTTCAGAGCACTGCCTTGACAAGAACTTCTGCCAGTTCAGGAGCAGGTAAGAAAAACTGTGTAATTCCAGGTTTTGTATCAAGATGAGTGTTTTTGTTATAAAAAGATTTGCAGCACATTCAGTCAAATATGATGACTTATATATGTCTGAGTAGGTTCCTGGTGTGGCAGAAACACTGGAGTCCACAAACATCAGAAGGAAGAAGTCATCACCTGAACTTAGATTGGCCTCAAGATATCTCAGTTCATGCTGTTTAATTGCATGCACTTTTAGGTAATGATACCCAAACTACAGCTGGCTAGCTCCTTCCATTCAGTACAACTTAAAGTCCTCCTTTAATTATTAAACACACTCAAAAATGCAGTTCTTAGTCCCTCTTTGTCTCTAACAAGGTCAATGCATTACTTTTCTGTCAGAAGGATTTTTTGCACACCTGCAGGACCACATAAACTTCTAAATCTTGCTTCATTCAGCATGACTGGGTCTGTTTTCTAAGGACTTTATGCAGCTCAGGGCACCAGGAGAGACAGGGAATGGCTGTCAGTGCAATGGCAGCAGTCAAACAGTTTCTGCTCTTCCTGATCCTGCAGCTGTCTGCAAGTGGAACTCCAGAACTTTTATCATTAACAATGTAAGGCAGAGATTACACTGACTAATTAAATTTATTCCTCTATTTATTCAGGCCTCTGAACAAATACAGACATATATTTACATATCTCTATATTAATATGAATTGATAAACACATTTGGCTGTTGTATGGTATCTAAATTTATGTTTATCCAAGCACTGCAGAAAACTAGCTCATCAGGGCTCATCTGTCCTGTACTGAGAAATATTTTTACAATTCCCAAGGAGTCTTGAACAACAACCCAGAGCAGCACAACCACAAAACCAAGACGCCCTTTGTTTTGGGATGTTCACACCTGAAAGTTCATCCAAATGTTCTCAGTGTTCAAAATTTACCACATTAAAACTGCAGATTAGATCCAAGTGTGGCTAAATTTAGATCTCTTCCATTCCTGTTTATAATTTGCATTTTAGAAAAAGGCAACAAAATAAGACATACAGCAATCATAGCAAATAGCTACATGTCTAATTACAGGTGACATTAATCTCAATTTTAGTAGTATACCTTCTGATGTGTGCTGTGATTTACATACGTGTCAGTCATCAGGCTGGCTATTGATCCATCACATCAATAAAACAGATGCTGCAGACTCATTTGTTACTCACAGGATGAAGTTCCTGAGGGACTCACATCATATGTGTTTTACCAATCGAACAGACAAAATAAGTCACTGAACAGAACAGGACTGAGTTAAAATCCAGAAGTTTCCGGGATTTGTTTCAGGCTACTGTAAAAATTGATGCTACCCACCAAGCTGAGCTTCCTCACACAACCGAAGAGTTTAATACGGGGTTTAGGGCTTGTATCTAAATATTCTGCAGTCCTCCTAGTAAGGCTGAATATCAAAGTTACTGTTAAAGTACAGTAACAGTTTTATGGGAACAGTCTGTTAAGATGCAAAAATTATTTGCAAATGTTGTCCTCGGCTCCTCATGCTTTTCTACAGCAACAAGATGAAAAGGGCTGATAATCATGAAACCTCATTAAATGTGCTATGAGATAAGTCAAATACCTTTCAGAAATTCTAATAAAGTCTTTTCATAATTTATTAGCATATTCTGCCCTGTGGATCTCATTTTTACCTATTAGAGAACTTGTCTAAGATCAGACAAAAGAACTTTTCTGTTCTACTGGCATGCTGAGTGGAATTCATTACTAAATGCTGTGCTAGGTTAATCTGATTTGGAAAAAAAAAATAAAGACGTAAGAGATGCTTTTATAAAGATAACTGAAATTAGATAACTGAAAGAAAAAGCCTACCAGAAGAAAACAGAAGCTTGTGAATTTTTATTCTCTTTTTCCCCAAAACTTCACCTTTGAAGGCAGTGCAGATTTGGTTGACTGAACTGTCCAGTTGTCAGACTTGAACTATGTAGCGTGCAATGCCCAATATTTCTTCATCTTCCTTAAGAAAATCGAAAAGCCAAATGGAGTTCATTTCAGAAAAGACCTTTGCAGCACAGCTCTGGCACTTAACCTTAAGAACATCATTCTAGATCCTGAAATTCTTCAGGCACATGATTACATTCCCAGAAATCCTCCCTAGAACTGCCTTCATCTCTTTCCAGAGGTGAGTAAATCCAAATCAGACTTCTGTATGCACCCAACTGCATTTATAGAATCCATTGAAATAATTGACCTAACCAGTGCAAGGGTCAGTCTGTCAGTCAGTGCATCCCAGAGCCTGTCAGTCAGTGCGAGGGTCAGCCAGTGCATCCCAGAGCCTGTCAGTCAGTGCCAGAGTCTGTCAGTCAGTGCATCCCAGAGTTGGTCAGTCAGTGCCAGGACCACCCTTGGGGCTGGGGACAGAGGGGCTCAGGGCTCCCAGGGGTGTCAGGTGCCCAGAGAGGCTTTGGGGATGTGTCAGGTGCCCAGGGTTTTATGGGACACTGTTGCCTGGCAGGGGTGGGGTCTCGGGAGACTCTGCTTGGGTGTCTCTTGTTCTTTCATGGGGCACAGCCCAGCCAGGGGATGACCATCAGGGTGGCTTGGGCTGCCCACTTTGTCAGGAGAGCCCCAGGGAACTCCTGCCCAGTGGTGTTGTACTTGGGGTGATGATGCTGAGAACTCCCTGAGAGGGGATGGGGATGAGGTGTGGGGTTTGGCAGCTGGGTGATGGGGCTCTGGTGGCTGTGACATCACAGAGAACAGGTCACAGTGGGAGCTGTCCCTAAGGACAACACCAGGCAGCCCCCTGCAGCTGGATTTGGGTGATCCCTGTGTGCACATGCACGGGGCAGGCTGGGGTGGACGGGGGACTGGACAGATGCCCAGGGGGGTTTCTAACCCTGAGTGAGGGCTGAGCCCTTCAGAGCAAGGCAAGGTTCTGCCCTTGGGGCTGGGGACAGTGGGACTTGGGGCTCTCTGTGGTGGCTTTTGGGCCTGTCCCTGCTTTGCCAAGAGACCCCCTGGGACCTCCTGTGGTGGGTTTGGACTTGGTGTGGTGATGTCCAGAACCCATTGAGCAGGGGGTAGGGTTGGAGTCTGGGGCTTGTCAGCTGGGTGGTGCAGCTCTGGTGGCTGTGACATTACAGAGAATAGGTGACAGTGGGAGCCATCCCCAGGGACAGCACCACGCAACCCTCTGCAGTTGGACTTGAGCAATTGGTGAGTGCACATGCACAGGGAAGGCTGGGATGGAATGGGACAGATGCCAGGGGGGTTTCTAAATCTGAGTGAGGGTTGATCCCTCCAGGGCAGAGCACAGTGCCACTCTGGGCTGGGGGCCAGAAGAGCTCAGGGCTCCCAATGGTGCCAGAGAGGCTTTGGGGATGTGCCAGGTGCCCCTGGGTCCATGAAATGCTCCAGCATGGCAGGGATGGGGCCGTGGGAGACTCTGCTCCCATGCTCTTTCATGGGGCACAGCCCAGCCAGGGGATGACCATCACGGTGGCTTGGGCAGGATGGGCCCTGCGCTGTCTCCAGCCAGGGACTGCAGTCCCTTCAAGCCTGTTCACCCAGACCTGCTGGGTAAACCTTTCTCCCATCTCCTCCAGGCCATGGCAGCAGCAACCACACTCTTTGTGGTGTTGCTGACCATCATGCTGAAGCAGACACAAGACATGCGGATCGATGTGGTCACGGTCCGGCGGATGCAGCAGCAGGAGGAGTTTCTGCTCCAGGAGGTGATGCAGATGCTGCAAGAGATTGGGTGGATCAGGTCCCTGAAAGAAGCCCCGCTCCTCTCTGGGTGGCAGCTCTGTCTCTTCTGGTCTGCTGCAGTAGTCATGGTCATTGAGGTCTGCTGGCTGGCCTGGCAAATGAAGTTTACAGCTTGCACCTGCAATGAGCAGGACAGTCCTGGCAGTGAGGAGGAAGATGACAAGGAGAAGGAGGAAAAGCTCAAGGGACACCGCCACAGTGTCAGGTTGTTTTCTGTTCCCAATGTATTGCCCATGCAGAGACTGTCT